>CANYCX010777848.1:0-10991 GCA_948193385.1 Breynia disticha f. nivosa
TACGAATTATCATACTAGTCAATGCATTAGTGAACATGCATTAACGATAAATTACATGGTTACGGGTCACTATGTGTGAATGCATTATTGAATTGATGTAAGTTTTGAATGTTAATGATTATGTTGGATGAGTTTGTAAATGGTAAATGTAATTTGGAAACTTGACTTATGATGGGAGATTTGGATTAAATATGTTACATGTTTTGGTGTGGAATATGTTGAATTGTACTATGAATGGTCGTTTAGAAGGTTTTAATGTGAATTGAATGATTGTGTGAATGTGGAATGTGATAGAGAATGTTTGGAAATTGATTTGTGATGTTTTGGAAATGTGTTGTGTGAAATATGTTGAGTTTGGCCAGATGAACAGGTGATTACGCGGTTTGGTCCCAAAGTACGCGGTGTGGGGGCGAGTCCGCGTATTTGATGCTGACTCCGCGTTCCTACCTGTTCATCCGATCGAAATGTTTAGCAGAAGTACGCGGGGTAAAGCTGAGTCCGCGTAGTTTTGAACTACCACGCGTACTTTGTGCTAACACCGCGTTCTTACCTGTGTCCGGTGTGAATTCTATCTACATCACTACGCGGTGTGGGGGCGAGTCCGCGTACTTATGGATAACAACGCGTAGTGATGAATGACCCCGCGTTCTCACCTGTGCTCAGTTTAAAATGTAGCAAATGTTGTTCTTTGGTATGGAAATGAGTGTTATTTTATGAGTGTTAAGTTTATAACTTTAATTCTATACCATGAACACGTTTGTAATTTGAATTGAAATGATATTTGGAATTATTATTTAATGTTGAATGAAGTCGGACAATTGTGGTTATGTTACTTACTGAGTTTATAACTCACGCAATTATTGCCTGCAACGCTCGGCAGGAGGTTAAGCAGCTACATTTTGGATCGAGACAGTGTGCTATTGCTCGGATTTTTGGAGATACCCTGAGAGTGACCGAGGTGTGCTGTCCACTTATTTGGATTAGGGTTTTGAGATCTTGTACATGACTTTATGTGAATACATTGGGCATGAAATGTATTTTGGCAGGTTATCATAGAAATAGGAAAGTTTCGTTTTCTTATTTCTTTTATAACCCAGGTTAGCTTGTAAATTTATTTTGGTTACATGCCTTGTAAACTTTAAAAAAATGTTTATGAAAATGAGTTTGTTATTCTATGTCCTTCAATTTTTATCTCTTAATTATATATTTCATTATTAAAAATCAAATACTTGACTTTGGGGTTCAAGTATCACTTGCAGGAGGGAAGTTTATACGTGAGTGATGTTTGAATTCGGGGATCACAGAATGTGTTATGTTTTATTGCTTTAACATGTACATTGTATGTTTATTATGAGAAAGTAAAGGGGGATTCGCCCAATTAGAGCGAGAGCTCCATAATGAGAAGAAAAGGATTTTCCCAATTGAGAGCTAAAGCTCTCTAGAGAAATAAAGGGTATTTGCCCAATATAGAGTGAGAGCTCCACGATAAAAAAGAATAGGATACTTGCCCAAATGAGTGAGAGATTAATATTTAAGTGGTGTGAGCATCCATGGAACATATAGAATGTTGAGAAAAAATGCATCACTCTTGAGCTTATTGAGATCTTCATGATAATCATATGTTGTGTACGTATATGGAGTTGGATGTGTTAGTTTTGCGAAATGATTGAATACATGTTGGATTGATGCATGATTGAGTTTTGGAATGTTTGTAGTGAGTTTATATGTTATGTGGGCATAATTATGATGCCATGTTGTGTTGGAAATGATAGTGTAAAAGATTATGTGAGGAAAGAATGAAGAAGATTATTGTGTTTAAGGCTGTAGAGGACTGTTACGGTCCCCTTGGCCCCTTACACGGCCCCTGTGTTAGACCACTGTAACACAAATGTACCCCACATAGTCTCTGTGGATTCCCAAATGGTCCCTATGTTACAGCGATGTAAGTCTAGTACTTGTGCATAGCTCTCGTGTTGAATAATTGCAATTCCAGTAGTCCAGCACGATCCCTATGGTCTCTCACACGGGCCCCGTGTTAGTTAATTTAATGAGGGATAGTTTAGTTATCACATCTTGTTCCTTAACACGGCTCTTGTTGGCTTAAATGACAAACAAAAGATTCAGTTTTAATGGCCATGTGTCTAACACGGTTGGGTAGAAAATAAATATGTTATGCCATAAGATGTTAGTACATATATGAGAGTCTTTATAAGGTTTATTTATGAGAAAGGATGATAAATAAGTAATAAGAAATCAAGGAGAATAATTCATCCTAATGTACTGAAAGTTGCATAGTGTACTTAAGCTAAAAGAAACAAGTACTATACTCTAAATAACTAGCCAGGTGTAGTAGTAGGTATACGTAATGAGTTCTAAACTCACTAAATAGAATTGTTTTTGTTGTATGGACTACATTGTAGTGAGAATGTAGCGGGATCTCCAGCTGAAGGTCGTCAGTGCTATATTTAAAGGTTTGATGTTAGCTTTTGAAAAGGAAACAAATATGTATCCATCTTAAAACTTGAAAACGTTTATGACTATGTATATACATATACAAAAGTATTTTAAGGCTTGCAAAGTATTTTAAATCACATAGTTTCCATTTGACTCATATTTCTTTTTCACAAGCATGACTTCAAAAGCTTGGACGCCATGTTTGCCTTCCAGGGAAGTGTTTTGGTAACAAATTTTATTTAGCTTTATTTAAAACAAATTTTGAAAAATTTACTGGGACATTCATGTTACAATTGTTAATTAAAATAAATTATAAAGAGAGTTTAGGCTCACATTTAGTGGTATCAAAGCAATGATTAGATTCTCTTCGGACTGTGCACAAAAAAAATATTTTTATAGCATCTTTTTTCACGAACGAAAGGTTTTAAATGATGATCTAAAATAGAGGATGGAATAGGAAAATGAAGTGAACCAGACCCAGTAAAGATCTTTAATTCAGTCCAAACCACTTTGCATGACTCACTGCTGCTTGAATATGAGATATAAGTGAGTAAAATTGGAAGTAAATGAATCATAAGTGGTGTGTAGCATCTTATACACTATGTGATTATGAATAATTGATTAGAAGACATAGTAATTCCTCATTGAGTGGATATGAATGAATATAGATATTAAAAAGGCTAAGCTAGTTTCTCTATTTAAAACATTGTGATTTATGTTGAATTATTAACTTGTCCATGGGCATGAAAATTAAAACAAATGAAATTTTTTTTATGAAATGTGTTTGTACATGTATAACTAAGATGACAATTGATGATGTAAAAGGTAAATAGAGTGAGTGTCATGCCTGCTTTTAAAAGCCATTTTTGAATTAAATAATGAATTTTGACAACCATTTTTTTTCTTTTTAAACTAGTTCAACATGCCAAATAACTAAGAAAAATAAGAACCCACACAATAGAAAATAAAAAATTATCATGCATTAAAAACCCCAGCCAATGTCAGGCCAAATACAAAACCTGTCAAGATGCGGAAGCTATGGTAAAAGGGTTTTAACATTTATGCATGTAAATCATCCATCTATACCAATGTATGTGTAGCATTTACAAAATACAAAATGTGTAAAATCCATATTACTAGGAGGCATGACCTCAGAGATGTATCACACTTCTAGTATCCACCAAACATAAGAGTCTTGCACTAACTATGAACGCTTTGCAGATTTACGACAACCAACAAACACGTGAGCAATTTTAATTACTCAGTAAGTGCTTTTAATAGACTTACCAAAGTAGTTAATACATAAGTACTCATTCTTTATTATGTTTTACGTACATTATGCAATAGGGAAATCATCCCTATTTAAACTCTATCATTAGTGTTCTTTCATTTATCCAATTTCAGGTCAAAATTTGCCAAAGAAGAACAGGTGTGCCCATTAGAACGACCCTCGTGCTCCTCACAGTAAAGATCAGTTGTTTGACATGAGCTTGCGCTGGTCAGCACGGTCGTCGTGCCAACATTCTGGAACTAAGTCAGTAGCTCAGCGCGACCGTCATTTTACTTGGCACGAGTTCGTGGTGTCTGGCACAAGGTCGTGCCTGTCATCACGCCCACTGTGCCAACCGATTGACTTAGACAATTCAAAACCCATTTTAAGTTACACAACACCCATATCATTCATTCACCATCCAGCATTTGACCCTACTTTTCTAATCATAAAAACATAGCAACACACGCCATAAACAATGTTTCCATCTCAACCATATATCATCTCAACCATATATCAACCAATCTCATATACTCACACGTACAAGTTCAACATCAGATTCCTTCAAACATATACACAAGATTCCTAAGTCAAAGTTCATAAGCTCAATCGATCACTTATAAATAGTACCCATTCTTATCATAAACACATTCTTATAAACTCTTCATGCAAGATTCATTAATTGAAGATGGATGAAATATGAAATGCCAATGCAATTCCATGAAATGTGCCCTGGGGTCTTCCTCTTTTCTTTAGGGGGCATCGAGCTCTCGTCCAGAATTATCGTCGGCCCAGCCAACATCGAGCTCCTGCTAAGAATATACCTCGGGCCCAGCCCAGTATCAAACTCTCGTTTGCAATATCCTCAAACACAGTCCAGCATCAAGCTCTCGCCAGTAACATCATCGGACCAACTATGGCATTAATATCTCGATCGAAATTCTCATGGCCACGTGTCACACAATAATGTTTATGCAACACATGAATTCATATGCTATTCATTATGGCCATCAAACATCCAATGCATAATCATGCATAATCATGCCATTATTAGCAAGAATTTCACATAATCTCATATTCCATGTTTGAACACATTACATGTGTCATTATGATAATCAAATCACATACACATCCTTTTCAAGAAAATCAATCCATATTTCATTATACTTGCATTCACAACATCATACAGTTCAAATCAAACACATATCCTTATAAAGCATAGTCGTCATCTCAATTCGTATCATCATTCACATCAATTCCACCTAATCATACAAGGTCATATCCACATTCAAGACCATTAATGACACATGTTTATTACCATCTTAACAAATATACAACTATCATGTATGCTTAACTATACAGATGCAAGGCATATAATGGTAAGTGTAAATCGCAATACGTCAAAATCCACGAATTCAGGTTCGTTGCTCAACTTCGATCTGGGTTTCACAATTCACCTCCTATAACACATTTATCATACAAATATGTAAATAAACCATTTTACATGTCACTTAAGTCAATTAAGACTCTAATTAGGCAAAACCTCTAATTTCACTATTAAGCACAATAAAAATTCTCACATTTCCATAGTTTATCCATTTTAATAGTAATAAATCACCCATATTGCCTTTTCTATCTCTATTGCAACTAAGTCTCCTCATTTTAACACATAATTCAACCATTTCTAAAATTCACCCAACCCTAACTCAGATTTTTTCTCAAAACAAAAGCTTAGAACCTCACCTTAGTGTTTCAATTCATAAAATTGCAAAGAGACTCCTTTTCTCTCCTTTACCCTCACTTTTAATCACCAAATAAGGTGTTCTAAGTGTGTTTTGGTGTTTTATCGACTGTTTGCTCGTAAACGAAACATTTCACAAGTCTTATGTTTGTTTTAACATCAGGCATGCCCCTCAACAGGGCCCGTGCCTGAGGTCATGTGCTGCATTCTTGGAACGGTCCATGCATGTTTTATGCTACCCATTGTGCTGATCATTTACTACAAGCATGAGCACGCCCCATGGCATATTCATGCCACGCCCGAGCTCATCTATTGTTTTTTGCAATTCAACCCGTTTCATTATGACTTAATCCTATTTTAATCCTATTTTCTATATATATTAATTCTAAATATTTTTGGGACATTACAGTGAGTCCTCTTCCACTAATAATAAGCAAATATGGGTACCAAATGGTACAAATGATATGTGGTTCCAAGCGGAAGAAGTAATGGGCACTGATGGTTGAAATACAATAAAGAGAGTGAGTAAAGCTCATTCATGAAATTAAATTTCTTTAATCAAAGAATATAATTAATAAGAGTGAGTATGCCTCCTCCTAAAATGTATTAACATAAGTACCAAATGATAAAAATTTGGGTGGGCATTAAATGATTCAATTACTTACTATCTCACAATCTCACTTGAACAAAAACACAACTTCAAAATGGCTAGTAAAAAGTTTTCTACCAATGGATCACATAATTAATGTATTTCCTTAACAATAGAGAATAGAAGCTTGTGTTGTTAAAGCCATAAAAGGAGAGTCATGAGATGACAGACAGAGGTTGTCATCCAAACATGGATGAGAAAATTTCTACTTATTGCTACTGTGGCAAGATACGACATTTCTCCAAGAAATATTTTAAAAGGAAAATATTAAGAGGGATGTCTTGCAAAGTAATAAGACCAAGATAGGATGGAGTAACAGGATGACTAGTGGAAGTAAATATTGAAAGAGCCTTGCTAGTTAATTGACCAAATAGGAGGGATAACTACAACATATTTTGGAGATGCAACTAACTTACTTGTGTGCCACTATACAGGATGAGGCAAGTGATAACATAGACATGATCGCATATGATGGTTTGACTATGAGTTATAAGTTTTTACTTAAATGAGAAGAAATCAAAGAGAATTGTGTGAGTGGTGGATATGATAAATGTTGAGAATGAGTTAAGGTTAAAAAATAGAAGATAATAATGGAGAAAAAAACTTTATACGAAAGGAAAGGAAACAATGGAAAAAAATTAGAGAAGGAACACTAGTAGTCAGGTATAGTATGAGGTGAATTGTAACTTCACTTATCAATGCTAAATAAAAAACAAAGAAGAAATTAATTATAATAAGTAATAATCGACGACAGTGTGAATAATGAAGGTGAGGCACGAAAATTAACAATTAAGAGAGGAATTAAATTCAATTTTAAAGCCATAAAGGAGGCATAAGATATAAATGAGGGATTACAGACGTAAGAATTTTTTAAAAAATCTATAAATGAATGTATTGATAATGTACCAATATATAATGCAAAAAAGGAGAAGCATGGTAAAATTTTGATTATATGAGGTAGTAATGCAAAAATGTATAGGGATTAAATTGAAAATGTAATAGTGACTTTAAAGAGAGGTAATAATGAATTATGTTAGAATAAGATGATTTAATAGGAAGATGAAAGGAACTAAATCGGTCTTGCTTGAAATTGGGATATCGAGAATGTTATTGACTTGGAGCATGAAATGTAAAGATTTTATATTTGACACTGTGATAATTTTGGAGCAAATGTATGTTTTGACTTTTGGACCAATGGTGGTCAATGATGAAAATTCCCTCTAAGTATTTTGAAAATGTCAAAAAATAAATATAGATTTTAGATTGAAAATTTGCAAGGAATGTTTCATAAAAGCTCAATAAAAATGATAAGGATGGTTTTCCTTGAGTGCAATGAATGTTAGTCAAGCAAGTGAAAAATGTAGGTAACCAATCGACTAGTAAGTCTGCCAGTGGTCTCATGGTTTGGGAAAAACAAGTGGAAAATGGTAACAACTAATTTAGGGGACCACGAGACAACCCAATCGATAGTAGCAAAGACCAGTCGACTAATAATGAGCTTTGCTATGAAAACAAATTAGAAAATCTTTAGGATGACATCGAGGGTTACAGTCCACATTTTTGGAGATTTTAAATTTTAAATCTGGTCCATGTAAGCCATTTATCTATTTTGCAGTCGACTGATACGTGATGCAAGGCAGACCAATCAAACGACAAAGAAACCAGTCGAGTAGAGGTCGTGATCTAAGAAGTCTGGAGGGATTTCAAGCGAACACCAATCAAATGAAGAAGATAACAGTCGATTAGATTAGACAATTACTCGAGTGCAGAGAAGTCTGGACGACTGATAATGTTGGCAGTAGACAATAATTGACTTTAAAAATCTACTTTAAAAGGTCCATATCAAAGACCAACAGGAAAAAACTCAAGATAAGTTTTAAATAGAGTTGCCAATAGAGGAGAGAGATAACACAAGCATTCAAAAGCATCTACATTACTCTCATACTCATTTTGTAATAATTTTTCTTATGTTTAAGCTCTAGTGTTCTTCAAACTAGAATAAGTCTTCTAGCTTAAATTAGTGTAGAGTGAGTGGTACGATTTGAGCTGAAAATCAAATCAATTGAAAGTTTTCTTAAGCTAGAACTCAAGTGTAAAAGAAAAAGAATATTAGATTGTATGAAAATCCTAAGTGAGACATTAGGTACTGGAGTAGGTGTTGATCACTGAACCATTCTTAATACCTTGTTTTTCTTGTTCTTTATTTTTGTAAAAAATCAACCATTCTCATAACCTGCATTCAACCCCTTTTTTAGATGTTATTTAGACTCTAAAAATTGGCATTAGAGCTTAGTGCTCTTTACTAGAGGCTTAACATCTTTGAGTCAAAGATCCAAGAATGGCACAAGCACACTTTGGTGATTCGGAGTAAATCCAAATTGTTGTCCCTACTTCAATGACATAAACTACTCCTCTTGGAAGAATAACATGAAGATACACATCATGTGTGAAGGCATCAAGTATTGGATGGTAATCATCAATGGTCTTTATGACCCAATGAATGATAATGGTGAGTTGAAGAATGTACGTTACTGTAGTGATGAAGATTGGGACAATGTCTACATCAATGTAAAGGTCATGAAGCTCATTCTTTATGAACTATCCATTGAAGAGAAGAATTATGTGGACTCTTATACAAGTGCAAAGGATATGTGGGATAGACTAAGGGTCACCTATGAACCTATGAAGGAACAAATCAAGTAAGAGAGACTAAGATTAATACATTGCTCCATGTGCAATGCCCAGGAAATATATATTAAGAAATGAGTATATAAAGATGAATAAACTATATAAATTAATCAATTCAGACAATGACAAAGATGAGGGAAGTTAGAAAGAAGTCGAGCATAAGAGGGAGTTGCAAAGAAGCAAAAAATAACCTGTGCAGCCAAGAATAACTTATGTTAGTCCTGAAAATAACATACGTTAATCATCTAAATAACGTAGGTTTGTGCTAGAATTAACGTACGTTATTTGTTCAAGTAATGTACGTTACAAAGGCATTTAACGTACGTTATCTAGACCCTGAAGTAGTCATTTAATGGACGAAAATAACCTAAAACAAAACAAAACACTTCCAAAATCCTCTATCATTTCCCCAAACTGTGCGAAACCTTCCTAATGTTCCTTAAACATCGAACCTTCATACTTACATGTGAATTTCCTCATTAAAACACCAAATCATTCCTCCCATGAAATTTTCCACCTATCTAGGATTTGAAGAAAACTTGGAGAAAAGGTAAACTCTCTAATCCTACCATGAAATTTGTGATAAATGAAGTAAAAGTGGTAGGGCTTAAATGGCATTTTGTAGTAGTTTCAGTGTGTGGTAGGTTTGGGGCTTTAGTGAAATTTGGGGATTTTATGGAATTAGAGGTGTTAATGAAGAAATTAATGTTATGTAGGATGACTTTCATGGCGGGTACATAGAATCATAAGAGAGACAACAATTGGATTAGGAGTTTGGATTAGTAAGAGGGGAAGATGGAAGGGTAGAAGGAATTAGGATTCGAATGGTGCAAATGCATTCGAAAATCTTACATGTGACTGTTGTTGTAACAGTTATTGTAGAGATCGAAGCTTGCAAAGGAAACTGGAGGTACTCCCGAAAGGCCTCACCTAGATTGGAGGAAAGTGTGTACCTCGTCCTTTCTTATCCTTATTTAGTCTCTTACATGGTTAAGTATGTTGGCTTGAATGCATAATTAAATATGGAAACATCAAATAGAAACCTATATACTAGGAAATGTGATGTATGGTGTGTGTACTTATGTACCATGCCTTATGTTATGTGCTGTGATGTTGAAATGCGCATGATTGATTTTGTTTGGTTTCATTCACATGAAATGGATGTATTTTCTTGGTTTTAGTATGGTTGTGTAAACATGTTGAGACAATGGATATAGTGTGTGTGAATAAATTTGAAGGATGACAATATTTGGAATGTGTTTAAAATGTCTTATGGTGTGGATTAATGTTGAGTTGCTTGGAAAACCATGAAATAAAAAAAACCTATTAGTTATAAAATGGGATGTATGGAATGTGTGTGTGTTAGGATTCCTTATAGTACATGATTTATATGTGTTGATGTTGTTTGCATGAAAAGATGTGTTTTACTTAGGTTTTGTATGGATACGCATATGTGTTGAGGAAATGAGGATAATTTGTGTGTGTGTGTTCAGTTATGTTGAGTAGAATTGAGAAGTGGGCCTTAAGATGTATGCTAGGATAGTTAATGCGGGTAATTCAATGTTAACTTATTTTTAAATTTATGATGTCCTAAGGTGATTAATAATGATTGACTTTGATTTCATTAAGTGGATGTATTGTTATGAGCTAGTATGAACATACAAGAGTGATGAGAAATAAATGAAATGTGTGCTTGGAAATATGGAATAATGGCTTATGGAAAAGTGTGAATTGTAAAACATGTGCATGCATGACATACATACAGGGGGCATACATTCATTTTTTTGAGTTGAGAATATCATAAACAATGCGGATATAAATAGCTATGCGAGAGTGAGAGATTCTAATCACATAGGCTATGAATATTACAGCGCCATGTGAGAGTATATGATTCTAATCACATATGCGCGGATAGAGATTGGTAATGTGAGAGTGAGTGATTCTAATCACAATGGCACAGGCAATGTGAGATTGAGTGATTCTAATCACATGTGCCAGATAGAGATTGGTAACGTGAGAGTGAGTGATTCTAATCATATATACCCGAAATGATAAAGTGTCATGTGAGAGTGAGTGGATTCTAATCACAATGACACGGGGCAATGTGAGAGTGAGCGATTCTAATCACATGTGCCGAATAGATATTGGTAGTGCGAGAATGAGTGATTCTAATTGTATGTACCCAAAAT
>CANYCX010778055.1:0-10189 GCA_948193385.1 Breynia disticha f. nivosa
TGTGTTGTAAATCTTTCATGGAAAGATTGTTGTAAAGAGTTCTCACTTAGCTCGAAAGTGAATATTAGTAAACTTGTTGAAAATACTTAGTAGAGGTACTAAGGTAGTGGAGTAGGAAAGTTTAGTTCCGAACCACTCTAAATCGCGGTGTTAGTTGTCTCTTTGTTTCTTCCAAACACCAATCGCTAAATCCAAAATTCCGCACGAAAATTCGAAAAAGAGGAAAATACGATTGAACCCCCTTCTCATATTTCCTACACTGCGCTTCAGCGTCCAATTTTAGCGTCCCAAAAAATCATTTATTTGGACTCTACATGCCTATTTTGTAGTGAAGGATCATACTAGCCTTAATTTATTTTCATTCTCATGAAAACAAGTGACTAGTGATATTTAGAATGTTAATCTCAGAACTTCTAGGTTCTACTATCAAGTTCGTCAACCTTGACACCTCAAGTGTTCAATTAACATTCTTAGATATTCTATCATATACATAGCACAAGTCAATACATAAAATGATAAAATAATACTTCATAATTTTATTAATCCATAATAGAAAATATATACAATGTATTGAGGTTAGGGCTTACACTAACACATTGTCCATGAATTTGGAAGCAATTAACTAAGCTTTTACGACACCCATTTAGTCCTCAGATAATTATGTAAATTATAACTTTTTGAGTTCGAAATTATAGGAATGCTCGTGTATATTTGTTCATTTTTGTTTATGCCAGATTCTAGTTCATCAATTATATGCATGTCAGATTTCATGTTTTAAAATGCACAAATGTCACTTTTTATTCTCTTTCTATATATGAACAATAATGAACAACAATGAATACTAAACATATGTGTTTTATATATCGTGCCGTTTGATTCTCCTATTTTTAGTAAGTAATTAGTTTATATTTGAATTGTATATCTCGATTTTATTCTCTCTCTATATATGAACAACAATGAATACTATAAACATATTTTTTTATATATCGCGTTGCTTGAATCTCCTGATTTTTAGCAAGTAGTTAGTTTCTTATTTGGATTGTATATCCCCATTTTTTAGCAAATAGGTATGATAATTAGTTATGAACTTATATGAACAACAATGAACACTATAAATTGGTTGATAGATTTCATACACTTAAAATTAGAATCGGATATGGTATTTTTTTTTTATTTTGAAAAGATATGGAAAGATTTTCATACGTTTGAATTTTTTAAAATGCTAAAAACTACATTCATTTCTGTTCATTGGCATTCTTACAATTGTAAACACAAAATCGAGCATTTTTACATTTGAAACTCGAATTTGTGCATTCCTACAGTTGTTTAAACGTACTCTGACATTCCTACAATTGGAAACATGAAATCGGGCATTTCCATAATTTTTCGCTTTGAGGTTTACTTTTGTGATAATACAACCTTTTAATTTTTTTTTGCA
Organism: Breynia disticha f. nivosa; assembly: GCA_948193385.1. Classification (NCBI taxonomy): domain Eukaryota; kingdom Viridiplantae; phylum Streptophyta; class Magnoliopsida; order Malpighiales; family Phyllanthaceae; genus Breynia; species Breynia disticha. The sequence goes on from CANYCX010778055.1 coordinate 1,439, forward strand.
TAAGCACATAAGTTGAAGGTTTGATTTGTGAAAATATTCACTTTTACTTATTTTTTATTATTTTACCTATATTTCTTTATAACATATCATTCATCTTTTTTTTTCTCTACTATCTTTTCTTCCATTTAGTTTATTTCTTTCACAATTCTTCTTTCAATTTTAATTTGAAAAAATTCTTATTTTTTTATCTTTTTTGCTATTCTTCTCTATTATTCTCTCTTCCTCCATGTTCATTTGATGTGTATGAGTTTGATTGGTTGGAGTGTGATTGTCTGAGGGAATTCTATAGGGTTCGATCGGGGCAAATTTTTTAGTCTCTTTGCTAACTGCAGGTTTGGTGGTGGGAGGAGTGACGGTGGGACATGTTGAAACAGATGTTTTTTGCTTATTTTTTGTGTTTCTACTTTTTTACGCTACTCCATCTTCTACTACACATTTATGTATATTTGTCCTTTTCTCGTTTGACTTTATTTCGCTAAAGTGACGATTTTTCAGATAATAATATGATTTGTGTATACACGATTATCATACACAATTAACACAAATTATCACATATAATTTTCACTTTATAGTAATTAAGGAAAGAATAATCAACATTTGTTGGTAAGAGTGATTAATGAAACATATTTAATAATTTTGTATTCAGTTGAACAACTTTGACATAATTAGAACTTTTGAATCTCAATTAGTCTTTTCTAAACTAGTTTGACATAATTTAAACATGTTGAAAAATATTCAACTATTTGGAACCATATTTAATATTTTGAAATGATTTTATTTAATTTAAATCCTTTTGAACTACATTCAACCATTTTAAATTGATATGATTTTAATTTTAATCTTTTGAGTCATATTCAAATATTTTGAAGTAATTTGATCTTACTTGAACTATTTTTGAACCATATTAATACATTTTGAACTTCTTTAAACCATTAAATTGAATTTCAAATTTTTAAATTTATTTGAATCAATTCAAAATAATTTTGAAATATTTTAAACTAATAGAAAATATATTTTTTACTAATTTAAACTATTTTTAATTATTATGAACTAGTTTTAAACAATTTCAACCATTTTGAACCAGTTTTAGTTATGCAAGAAAATGCCAGATGATTTTTTATAGTAATCGGCGTGTTTCTGAAATTAGACATTTTTTAAACAATGTATATATAAATAAACATTTTAATCAATTTAAAATTAAATGGAAAATCAAACTAAATCCTTAACAACCCCATGAAGACCATTAATCTCTTCAAGCCCAGTAAACCGATAATAGACTTTATCAAAGATTCTTCAACACTCTAAGGAGCAGAAAAAGGAGGAACACTTGAATTTAAATGTTTAAATTCTGATTACAAATGTTGAGACCATCTGACGTTCTCTTCCTCACTCTATAAATAAGAGACGCTCACTTCCAATCACAAACATTACCAAAACTCTATAGAAATCTAACTTGCGCATCAGATTAAAACGGGGAAAAAAGTCTCGTTCTCTGATTGTGCTCTTTTTTGCAGTATTACATGTGTGTTTTGCGTGATGTGAAGAATCGTTGTTGGATTTGGGCAAAAAGCTGTTGGGAAAATACGAGCAAAAAGCTGTGTTTCTCGTTGGTTAATCTTCATCAACATTTCATTCAGCATAATCGAAAGAAATAAGAGGAATAATGGGAGTCCTTACAAGATCTCATATGGCTAGTCATGGTGAGGAGGAAGGTTAGGACATTCAAAGTCCCTTGAACCCTAGAGGAGCAGACACCTATAGAACTACAGTTGTCACTGTTCTAATCGAAGAATAGGAGGCCTTGAGATGTGAAAATCGCAAGATGATTCAAGAACTGATGGTAGCTCTCAAAACTACAAACCCTAACACCACTCTTCCTGCCACTGAAGCTGCTGCAAATGAGAGGAGAAAAGCTCTCGTCAATAACCATCCTGAAGCCCATTCTCGTGGCATAGTAGAAGGAAGTCTGTGATTTAATAATGAACTTACAGAAACGCTGCCCAGGAATGAAGAAAGGATTCCTCTCCAAAAGGAAAAATATCATGAGGCAGTGGAAAGCACTTGTAAAGAGGTTCCCAAAGTTCTAGCAAAAGGGTGGAATCGAAGAACCAGTCGACATTCACTACAAAAGATGTTGTCGACATGGAGAGAATAGTTGAGAAGATATTGGCAGAGAAGAAACTTATGCCTAAGGGGTATAATGAACGTGATGTGAAAAATCCATTCACAAGGAAGGTGATGGACAAACCACTCCCATCTAAGTTCAAGATGCCTCAGCTTTCTTCATTCACTGGAAAGGAGGATCCCTATGAACACGTCCAAAATTATTAGGCCATCATGCTCCTACATTGATGGGAGGATGTGATTATGTGTTGAGCCTTCCTGATTAAGTTAAAGGATGTCGCTCGTGATTGGTTTAATGGATTGAAGGAAGCTTCCATCGATGGTTTCAATCAACTGAAGAAGGAGTTCATCAACACCTTCATAATTAACACTAAAAGAAAGAAGCATGCAACATACTTGTTAAGTGTAATACAAGGAGAAAAGGAGTCTTTTCGACAATACGTTGATAGATTTAGAAATGCAATCTTGGAGATCCGTGAAGTACAGCCGGGAGTTGCAGTGACGGCTATGTTGCAAGGCACATGATCTGTGCAACTACAATAGTCATTATCACTTGATCAACCAAAATCTTTGGCAGATTTATTTATTGTGGCAAATAAGTATGTCTCACAGGCAGAAATGATGAAAATTGTAGCATCAAAGGATGAGAGAGAACGTAAGAGAAAGGAAAGAGATGTTCTAGAAGAGCCAAGTAAGAGGAATGATAAAAGAAACAAATTCAAAAAACAATGAGGTCAAGGTTTGAGAAGTTTACCCCTCTTATTGAACCTAGAACATCCATCTTGGTGGCCATCCAAGGATCGGTTCTCATTCATTTTCCGAAGAAACTAACAAGACATTGGGAAAAGAAGTAGATTCTTATTATAAGCTACATGATATGTATGGTCACACAACAGAGAATTATCAGGATCTGATGAATCAGATTAAAAAATTAATCAGAGAAGGAAGGCCTGAAAGATTTCAGGCATGGAAGAAGAATAGTGATAACTTTTCTAAAAAAGGTGAGTATCATGACCGCAGGTATAATGATCGCTGCAATACCCAAAGATATACTGATGGTTGGCAACATGACAATAGATGTCGTGAAGGGAGGTGTGATGGAAGGCCTCAAAATGAAGAGAAAGATGATGAACGACGGATTTCCTCAATGGAAAATGAACCTACTCACCTAGCTATCAGTTAAATTTCTGGAGGAGAAACGATGGCTGGGAACACCTTATCCTCAAGGAAAGCCTACACGAGAAATACCTTTCAAGTAAACTCGGTGGTGAGCAGAGATAAGGATGAAACACCAATCACATTTACTTCAGCCAATCAAGGGGATATCAAAACACCTCATGATGATCCTATCGTGATTTCAACCATTGTAGCAAAGTATTCAGTTGAAAGAATTTTGATTGATAGTGGAAGTTCTGCAAACTTGATTTATTAGAATTGCTTCAAGAAAATGAACCTCACTCCAGACATATTGAAGCAAGTCCTAACGCCTCTTTATAGCTTCACGGGAGAAGCAGTATCTGTTGTAGACTCAATCCAACTTCCAACAACTTTAGGAAGCAAACCTTGTATGGTTACAAGAATGCCTACATACATGGTGGTAAAATTAGCTTCGTCGACCTATAATATGATCATAGGAAGGCCATTACTAAATGATATGCGAGCAGTTATCTCTTCATCTTACTTGATAATGAAGTTCCGAACGCCTAAAGGTGTGGGAGAGGTTCGTGGTAACCAAAGAAAAGCACGAGAATGTTATATGACATCTCTCAATTGATGAAACACTTTCAATTGATGAGCACCTGTGTAACGAGAAATCTAATCACCTTCATCCATCAACCCTGGGGCTTCAATATTTGAAAAAGAGGAAGAGGTACCAAAACCTCAACCAGTTGAAGAGTTAGTTGCTATAAAGTTAGATAAAACTGATGATGAAAAAGTTGTGTTTGGAATTCAGCTTTCAAAAGATGTACAAACAAAAATTATTCAGTGTCTTAAGAATAATGTTGATATCTTTACGTGGAGCCCAGCTGACATGCCTAGAATAAACTCGAGGATAACATCGCACCATCTTAATATTGATCCTAAAGTGTTGCCAATAAAATAGAAAAACAAAACATATCAGGAGAAAGAGAAGGAAACACAAGAGGAAGTAGAGAAACTCTTAAAAGTTGGATTTATTCGGGAAAGACTCTATCTTGACTGGTTAGCAAACATAGTGCTAGTTCCAAAGCCAAATAGCAAGTGAAGAATGTGTTTAGACTTCACTAATTTAAACAAATCATACCCAAAGGATTCGTACCCTTTTCCTAAATTGATAGATTGGTGGACAAAACCTCTGGGTGTGAGCTCTTAAGCTTTATGGATGAATTCTTTGGATACCATCAGATATCATTGTACCCTCTGGATGAAGGGATAACGGTATTCATAATAGAGATAGTGACATATTTCTACAGAGTAATTCCCTTTGATCTAAAGAATACTGGTGCAACAAATCAAATGATGGTGAACAAAGTCTTTAAGGACTTGCTGCGAAACAATATAGAGGCATACATAGATGATATGCTCATGAAAAGAAAACAAGGAGAATCTCATATAGATAAGCTGAAGAAAGTATTTGATCTACTAAGAAAATATAATATGAGATTAAATCCAAACAAATGTTCATTTGGAGTATGTGCTGGAAAATTCTTGGGATTCATGATAACTCAAGGGGGATAGAGACAAACCCTAAAAAAATACAAGCGATTTTACAAATGAAGTCACCTAAGTCAGTAAAAGAAGTACAAAAGCTTATAGGGAGGCTTGCAGCACTTAATTGATTTATTTTAAAATCAGCAGAATGAAGTCTCCCATTCTTTAAAACTCTAAGAGGTGGAAAGAAATTTGAGTGGACAGAAGAATGTAAGGAAGCATTCTAACACCTAAAAAACCATTTGAAATAAGTCTCATTATTGACCAGGCCAAAGGAGGCGGAAACATTGTACATGTACTTGGGGGTTAGTGAAGCAGCCTTAAGTGCAGTATTATTGAGAAAAGAAGATGATCTTGGCAAACCCTTATATTACGATAGTAGAACACTCTAAGGAGCAGAGTGAAGATATCCACATGCTGAGAAGGTTGCTTTAGCCTTAGTCATGGCAACTAGAAAGTTAAGGCCGTATTTCCAAGCTCATTCTATCACAGTGCTCACTGATGACCCTCTCAGGAAGATATTATAGAAACTAGAATGTTCAGGCTAACTCACTAAATGGGCAGTTAAGTTAGGAGAATTCGAGATTAACTTCATACCACATTTGGCAATAAAGGGGCAAGCTCTAGCTGGCTTCATTGTAGAATGCACTTTTGTCCCCTAAAAGTCAAATTAGGAAACTAATGATGAATATAAGTTGTATGTCGATGGAGCATCTAACATGCATGGAAGTGGAGAAGGTGTTGTATTGATATCCCCATTTGAAGACGTAATTGAGTATTCTCTACGATTTTCATTTCAAAGCTCAAACAAAATTGCTGAGCATGAAGCGTTAATTGTTGGAATGAAGCTAGTAAGAGAATTGCAAGCAAACAAGATAATTGCACATTGTGACTCTCAACTGGTGGTGCAACAATATCAAAGGGAATACGAAGCTAGGGAGCCACTCTTGATTTCATACTTGGAAAAAGTACACAAATTGGCACAAAAGTTCTAGAATTTTTAATTGATTCAAATCAACAGATCTTTAAATAATCATGTGGATGCATTGTCCAAATTTGCCTCATAAAGAGAAGCAAAGGCAAGAGTGGTGAAGGTGGAAGTGCTTACTAGACCTTCCATAGAAGAAAAAGAGGTGTTGTGTATTGAAAGCACCATTGATGACTGGCGAACTCCAATAAAGAAGTACTTGCAAGATGGAGAATTGTCAAAAGACCCGAAAGAAGCAAGAAAGTAAGGTTGAGAGGATCGAGGTTTGTGAGTGTTGATGACCTCTTATACAAAAAAGGTTTCTCCATGTCGTTACTTAAATGCCTTAGAACATATGAGATAGATTATATCCTAAGAGAAACACACCAAGGAATATGTGGGGAGCACTTAGGAGCAAGAGCTTTAGCTACAAAAACTTTAAGGGCTGGATTCTATTGGCCAACGATGAAGGAAGACGCAATTCACATGGTGAAAACATGTGATAATTGTCAACGTCATGCTTCAATGATAAATGCTCCCATATCAAATTTGCAAAGTTTGTTGGAACCTATCCCTTTTGCAAATGGGGATTAGATATCTTAGGGCCATTTCCTCAAGCAATTGGTGGAAGAAAGTTCCTCTTAGTAGCTATTGATTATTTCACAAAGTGGATTGAAGCAGAACCCTTAGCCACCATCACTGACATGAAAGTAGAATGTATGGTGTGGCAAAATATTTTCTGTAGATTTGGCATTCCCCGAGTTATAGTGACAGATCATGGAAAACAATTTGATTGTGACTCTTTTAGAGAATTTTGTCAAGGATTACAAATTCAGTTAAGCTTAGCGTGTGACCGCCAAATTCGACTACCACCCTATGTTAATATATATATATATATATATATATATATATATATATATATATATATACATACATATATTCCTCTCGCAATGATACTCGGATTTGCACATCATGAGTTTTAAAAATAGAAATTTAAAATAAAATCAAGGATTCTTTTTCCACACACACTCAAAAATATAATATATGCATTTCATTACTGAAATAAAACTATACAAGGTTTTAAAAAATTTTGTAGGGTTATGCAAGAAAAGAAACTAAACAGACCCTATTTGAAGTATAACCCTACAAAATGAATGTATGCTCTACAATGTTCAATACAACAGCTTGTATGGCATGTAAGCAAACAACCCTAGTGAACAGCCCACCTGGATTGTTCTGTTCTTTGAGTACGAGTTGCAAAATGATATCAATAAGCTGAGCACACATACTTTGCTATTTCATTTTATTTTTGTCCAAAATGCAATGAGTTGTGAAAATCAATAAGCAACACTTACTGAAATGGACAACCATCCCTATTTCATTTTATTCAAATTCATTTCAATTCATAATAAATACATAAGCTGAATCAACTTCATGTTATATTATCCAGTAAATAAATTGTAAACAGACACTCTAACAAGTTCAGTTTAAGTCATAAACGCATACTTAAACATTTTGAATTCAGAGAAACACGCGTGATCAGGAATGACTACGCATGGTGGTATCAACTACACGTTGTCGCTACAACTCCACATAGTTCCAGTGCCAACAAATGCGTTGTCACGGCAAAGTACGGGTGGTCGCAGCGAGCACACATACTTTGCTACCAGCATGTGTGGATCTCTGATTCCCTGCTAGACAATTAAGAACAATATAACACATTTCTTCTAACATTTCCCTACCACAATTGATCATTTCATTTCAGTCATCAGCCAACAAAATTCATCTTTTCAATTTCCATTATCCCAGACACATAGCAATAATAACTACATCCCTAAATTCATGCTCAGCTAATTAAATTTCAAGCGAGATCATTATATGTATCTATAATATCCAATTTGTTAACATACATCCAAGAGTTTTGCACAAAACATATTCAACGCAACCATGCGACGTTTAGCCATATCAAACCCAACAACTATCAAGCATACCATATTGCAAGATTCAAGAACAAAATCATAGCATCAATCACTCAAATCATTCATTCACATTGCCAATCAAATACACTCCATAATCACAATAAATGTTACATAATGGATGGATATGTATGACTCTAATGCATCTCTTAACGTGATCACCCATGCTTCCAAATTGATTTTAATTTATGCCCTTTCTTGGCCATTATTATTGACATTTTCTAATGGGCCTTTGTTATGAATGTGATGCCAAAAGTTTACAAAGTTCTTTTTCGACTGAATACAATTTTTTGCACCATTTTTTTTCTCAAAAAATAATTTGTAAAAGAGGTGATAGGAATATAGTTTATAAGACGTAGAATATAAATCAGAGTAAATCATACACAAATGTCTTTCATAATGCAGAAGCTGGAAAACATTTAGAATGGTAAGTTAATAAAAACCCATCTATACTAATGTATGTATAGATATACAACATGCACATCATTCACAACATTTAAACGGCTAGGAGCCTGACCTTCAGTATCGCACCGCTAGCCTCGTCAATCACGTCGACCCGTCTCTGGTACCTATCACTCTGCACAGAATCCAGCAAAACAAAGGTGAGTATTTATTAAATACTCAATAAGGTTGTCCCTCAGTGTCGCTACATGCTGGGGTGCAGGGGAGACTTCGAACATTCCAGCTTATCCTCCCTACGGCATCCTAACGCCATCCACAACAATCATTTAGGTGTTTATTGATTCACTTTAAGTGTTTATTTCAACAAGGAAACCATCCTAATCATTAGGGTACATTAGATATTCATTTAGATGTTATTCGGTCAAATTTAAGGTTACAGAACCAAATTAACGTATGTCAACTTTGGCCCCTTAACATACGTTATTCTGGGTTATGACTAGGATGAATAACGTATGCCAAGGTCCAAATTAATGTATGCCAAGAGTGGTTAATGTATGTTTATTCTCAATGTTAGCATATGTTAACTCACTC
>CANYCX010778102.1:0-12948 GCA_948193385.1 Breynia disticha f. nivosa
GACGGATTCGAGGCTCGATTTGTTGTTAATCTCTTGCTAGAATGATGTTTGTGGGTGGGTTTGATGTTGTGGAAGGCTTAGGAATGGTGGACGATTGTTGGGAGAGTGTTTGGGGATGGTTGGGGGTGTTTTGTCCCGAAATGAAATGCTCTCGGCCTACTTAAAGACATGTTCAGACCCCCGTTAACGTATGCCAAGGTCCAATTTAACGTATGCCAACAAAATGCAAATTTTTGAATTTTCAGTATGAATAACGTATGCCAACCTGTGGGGTAACATACGTTATTTGAAAATAAAGTATGTCAGCATGCCCATGCTGACATACGTTATTTCTCTCAGCCCACCATACTTTAGCATTTTCCGATCTCCTTTGATTCCTAACATGCGTACACTTATACATACATGGTCATAACTTAATATAAACATTATATCAACTTAATTAACATCAATTAACATCAAATTACCTCATATATCAAGATCAAATCCAACCAGAAAACACATCAACTTGAACTCTTCTGTTCTTATCATTTCCAAATCCTATAATCTAACTTCCACAACATTTATGCCAATGTTTCCATATCACATTCCAACACTATTACTCATGAATTCAACATTAATTAACATTGAATTAGACTTTATTCAAAACCTAAACATACATAAATTCATCCTGTAGACTTTCATCCCTGAACACGTACATTCATTCCTCAGTTTTCGACCGCAACTTACGCAACTTCGTTTTCCTATGCAAGGATTCAAACAACACGCATATACCTATATAATCCTCCTTCATAATTTATTATTTAAATTTAAAATAGACGAATTTTTGGGCATTACACCTTATGAACACCAAAATAACATATGCTCAATTCACAACCATCACAAGCATTCTTATTAAATAATCACAAGCCAAACACATAACTCCTATAAGGTCACATAGTCATCAATCAAAGTCAATACTCATAGTCATACCTTAATCCACACATATTTGTGCCAATAAAATTCAATGCAAAGTATGCAAGTGAATGAGAATGAAATGCTAATGCATTTCCACACACATATGTACCTTGAGGTCTGAAACATTGGGTCTAGCCCGACATCAACTCATCGAGCTCTCGATTGGAATCAAATCATTGGGACTGGCCTGACATTTTATCACAATTCATCGGGCGTTGATCGGCATCAACCTCTCGTTCGACATAAACATAACACCAAGAGTCGAGCTCTTATGTTATCAATCATTTAGGCTAATCCCCTATTTTATCACATGTGAGCCATAGTTTCCCGAATCTTAATGCATGAACATACACGTGCTCATGCCAACACAATAATGATACGTATGAATGTAACTCCATGCAATTCATCTCAACCTTTCTCACAACACATGCACACGAATGTTCCACAATAATATTCCATTTCACAACATAAGCCAGACGCTCATAATAGCCAACTTGTGGCATAAATCAACATACATCGTATGTAACTCATATGAGTTCATCATATAATCAATAAGGAACATTCTCACATTCGCATGATAAACAAACATAATTCAACATGTCATCCCTAGGATGCCAATTCATGGCAAACAAAACCACAACATACCATACCACAAATTAAGCTATCATAGCTCAGATCAACATAATATTCACAATACATAATCATGCAAGATTATATTTCATCTTCATATCTTTCATAACGGTCCATTTATATAGCCCTTAACATTATAGCATATGATTCTTCAAGCATTTAAATCACTAGACCAAACTAAATTAATTAACACCTCTTAATTATCTAATTTTAGTAAACTGAACAGGGGGAACAACCAATGGAATGGCCAGTTTGGCCGTTCACCCTGGCCGTTTGGCCCTATTCTGCCAATCTTTCATAAGGAACAACTATGGGAAATGGCCAGCCTGTCCGTTCCTTGGCCGTTTGCACCTGCACGGACAGAACTGATAGTATTTCAACACTTCAACAATTTTAACCATTTAAGCACACATTTAGGCCATCCTTTTATTAGTAACCCACACATCATCCTATCACAACATGCCATTTCAAAACTCATTCAATTACAACCAATCCATATAAGCACAAGTTCAAACATTGCAAAATTCCACAAAACATAAGCATATCCTATAAGTATACCCTTCTTCCAAGAACATATTTCCAATATCGCATAAATAATGAGACCTTTAAGTCATATAATTAACCGACCAAAGATAACATTGCAATCTTAAGTGTCAAATTGCACTTATATACTTTCAAACAATTCACGAAACATTCAAACCCATCACATAAACAGTTTCTATAAGACCTTTGTATCATCAATTTACATTCAAAAAAAGTTAACACATACCCACCATAAACTCACAACATTCCAATACAAAATCCATCCACTTCCATACACTTCTCATAAGCACAATTTCAAGCATTTAAGAGTACATTCCTTTCACAGAGACAAATCCAACATCATATGAACAAACATAACAATCCCAATCATAATATCAACCAAACAAAGGCTAACACTACTAGTTGTAAGTGTCAAGCGCACTTATATCGGAATCTGCGCAACTGGTCATTGCTCATCCTCGCTCCGACATCCCGAACACTATTCCTACACAAACCATACCACATTTTATATCCAACACAACATCTTACCTTACTTTTCAATTTCCCATTCCATTTTACATAAATCTCCTACATTTCCTTCAAACCCAAATTCTTCAATCTTCCCAAATCCAATAATTTTTAGTTAAAGGCTTATACATTCATTAACTACTAGCAAAACCCAGCGAAACCCTACCAAATGCACATGTGTTCACTCATTTTTTAACTTAAAAAAAGAGTAATCTTACCTTTTCTGCCTTCCAAATCCAAATGCGAATGATGAATTAGTGGAGAAGATGATTTTGTTGCAATTTACATGTTTCTTGATAGGTTTTAGGGATGTGAGACGTTAAGATTATGGTTTTAGGGTTTTGGAAAGGTTTGGGGACGGTTAAGAAAGTATACGCTCGAAATACTTATGTTTTTCTCTCTATTCTTCACAAAACATGCATTTTAGTTGAGTCTGTCCGCAGGCAAAACAGTCTTTAGAAACGACATGCCCATGCCATTTCCACTGGCCGTTCTCTCCTATGCAGAATGGCATGCCCATGCTGTTTTCCCTCCGTCTACAGTATGGGAACAGTTTATGGAATGACATGCTCATGATGTTTTCTCAGGCTTTTCCCAGCCAAATACATCAATCAAGCACATTAAGATATCAAACACACTGCACATCATCGTTATCCTATCACATATAATCATACATACACACCATAGTCAACATTTCATAGCATAGGGTTTCTAGTTTGTGTCTACTTAGTAATTTACACACTCAAGCCAAACATAGTTAACCATTCAAGAGACTAGATAAGTAAGTGATAGGCCATACACTTACCTCTAAACCTAGGCGAGTCTCTAGCTCTCCTGCGACTCCAATTCATACATTGATTATTCAACACACCCATTCAACCAACACTCAATATGTATAAATCGTGTGCTTCCATTTAGTTTCTACCCATTCATGTTACCTCAAGATCTGTTTTTTCTTCAAACCCTAGCTCCTCTTGATCTTGGAAATGTGGAGGGATTTTGTGTTTTCAGTTGTGATTTAAGGAAAACTAAGTTTGACGAGGTTTTCTCTAGAGGGGGATGATGATTTTGGGTTAAAGAGGGGTTTTGGGTGTTTAGGGTTATGTTTAGGTTCATTTTTCCCTTTTTTAATGACCTGCTCCGAGCCCGATAACGTAGATTTAGAGAAATTAACGTAGGTTATGAAAACCATGTTATTCTGGAGAAGTTTCTAGAATAACATACGTTATTCCCATGAATAAGGTATGTTATTTATGTGGTTTCAGTACAAATTTTATCTCTGACTTCCCTCGGTCTCCATCCCTCCTAGCACTATTAAGGCTTATTTTTTCCATCATTTAGGGACTTAAATTTGAAGGCATTACACTCCTCGCTAAGTAAAATCACTCTACACACATTACACAAACACACATTCACGTGAGTATAAAATATACCTAGTAAGTACACCTACCCACACTTAACAAAGTAGTTAATGCATAAGTGCTCGTTGGTAAGATGTTTTAGGTGTTATAAGCATTAAGAAGGAAGGCATTCATCCTAATCCAATATCTACTTCAAGTAAGCATTAGTGCATTTTTTCATAGTGACAAATCATCCTTCTAGATCACTCTTGACTACAAAGCCTCGTAAACCATTAATACATTTCATTATTCTTTCCGCAAAACCTCTATACAATACCGTTTAATACATGGGAATGGTCTAGAGAACGGTTTGCGTAAACCATTCTTTAGCCCATTCTGACTTTCTTAAAATTTCTGCAACTAAAAAGGTTTGCAAAATGGCTTGCATAAACCATTTCAAAAGCCATTTTGCCCTTTAAAAAAGTTTCTAGAGGTGGAACAGTTTTGGGAACGATTTGCAGAAGCTATTCTAAAAACATTTGGCCCTTCCTAAAAGCCTCTAAAAGTGGAACGGTTTTGGAAACTGTTTTCACAAACCGTTTCCAAACTCGTTCTACTCTACTTCCATCTAAATTAAACAATTTAACACAACACATATCAACCCCAACAATCATCCAAACACATGCTCATGCCAACCAACTATAATCATCATTTTTATGCTTAGCACTCAACAGTTTTACCATTCCATTTGCTTTTCCTTAAGCCCTTTAACCATCAATTCACATTACAACCATCCATTCATGCAACCATCATATTACCAGCTTGTCATTACCCTTACTCCAATACAAGTCAAACCATTTTTACATTACATTTCATGTCATTCATACAATCCAAATCATATTAACTCACACACACAAATCCTCCAACCTTACCAACACATATTAACTTTAAAACATTTTACACATGCAATATCTCAATTGCATACAAAGAATAAATCAGTAAGCATGAACAACATGCAAATTGCATTTACATTCCAATTATCATATCTCAAGCATACCAATTTGCATCCAAAAATAGGTTAAACACGTAACTTACAAAATTCACAAATGGATGCTAAATGAATGCTAATGCATCACATGTTATGCAATGCAATGCCTCAGGGACTCTCCACACTTTTCTTAGAGCTTTTATTCTCTTTACTTTTCATTTTGGCTAATCCCCTATTTTTCTTTCCATATACCGAGGTCTCACTCGCTTTTCCTCGGGCCCAGTCTGGCATCAAGCTCTTGCCCAAAATTTCTCTCATTGAGCAAATTCCCCTTTGATCTTAACAACAATAGCCAATGCTCTTTTGTTTACAATAAGGCCAATCCCCCACTTTTGTTTACTCGAACGGAGCTCTCGCTTAACTCTTTTCATTTTATTGGGCTAATCCCCCTTTCTTTTCACATGGAAAAACATCTTGCCTTCCTTTCCACAAACTCATGGCATAAACATGCAAACATGCCTTTGCAATGCCACAATTAACATAAATAAATGTAACTCAAGCATTTCCCATTTTCATTCACAATTTCACAACATCACATGTTCGTGCATGTTCCACATCAATATTTCTCATTCATATCATAAGCCACACATTCTAAACCATAGAGATTGGCACAAGTAGTACAGTACACTATCCATTCATAACTCATATAAACATGCACAAATATTCATAACTCATCACTTGTGGCATAAAATCACACACACACATTATTCATTGTACATGCACAACAATAATGTAACACTCATAACTATGCACATGCATTTATTCTCAAGCCACGATCCACATAACACAAATCATAAGCATTTTATTCATTAAAAATGCATTCAAGACATTAGGTAGCACAATCTATCATACCACACTTAGGCATTTAAAATAACCATTCAAACACACCTAATTTCATATAATGATCTTATCATACTTAACTAATGTGCATTTAGTCAACTATATTTAACCACAAAGATGCATGACATACGATGGTAAGTGTAATTTCGGTGCACTTACCTTGACTACCATAAAGTCAGGTACCAGCTCAACTCTAATCTGGGTCTCGAGCACTACCTCCTGCACAAATAGAACCACATTTCACTTATTAAACACATATTCAAACTCAATTTCACATTCAAATTCCTATTCATTAGCAATCCCCAAATCACTCAAACCTAAAATCTCAAATCTCCTATAAAATTCTCAATACAAGTTAAATACGTACACCTTTAAGACTATCCATACAAACCCCATAAAACCCTACCCAAAACCCGCTCTCTTACTCAAAAATTTTGTCTAGTTTAAGAGATTACCTTGCTAAAATTTATCACAAAGCCCACAATCCATCCAAGGTTTTGTTCCAGTTTAAGATTTACGAATATCTAAGGAAGAGGTGTAGGAATTTGTGCCTAAGAAGGTTTAGAATGTTTCTTTGATGTCTTGAAAAGGATTTTGTCGAGAAAAGGTCAGCTATGTTTTAGAAAATGTGATCTCTCTCTCCTCTCATCAAATACACATCTATTTTTAAAATTCTGCCAGGTTGAAATAGTTTGGCAAAAAGTTTACCAAAACCATTCGCCTGGTCGTTTCCAACTTTCTGGCCGCACTTAATGAACTTTTATCCTTATTGAAAATGGTATGGGAAATGGTTTAGGCAAATCCTTCCCTAGGTCGTTTTCCCCTATACTCTTTATTATTTTCTGTGTAATTTAGATCATAATTTTTTTGGCGTTACAGCTCTCCCCTTAGAAAATTTTGTCCCCAAAATTTTTAGACTTACGTTCTTTACCATATAATTAAACACATTCATACTATTATGATTAGTTAGTCTGAACTTATATTTTAAAATCTTGATTTTTCATTTAGAACCTTACAAGGTTTCCCACACATGATTTCACAGAATGTATAAGTCGCTGACCATGCCTTTCAAACCAACCCTTCCATATGCATCTTATCTTATTTGGTAATCGCAATTATAATCACTCATGCACTTTAAACCCATTTCCTTTAATTAATTCATCCTCACTAAGCTCATTCTCCTACTTTACACATATTTCTTCCACCATTGTGACTCAGCAATAGTTAGCCTAAACTTGTTATAAATTCAGTTAACTTACCATTGGAACAACAGTCAATCTTTCCTCAATTCTCCAGTCGGATTAGTTTCTAATCCTCTTTGTAGTTCATTTAACCACCTAGCAATTCTAGGGTCACTTCTATTCATCAAGCACGCAGACGAATTACCCAAACTCATTAATTTTTCTAACTTCCCATCAACACCTAATCATAAGGTTCAACCTTCCCATTTTTCATCGTAACATGTTACCTTCCTCATCATTAATCCTAGAACCAACATGCGTCCTGTAAACCTCTATTCTTTTAAACCAGTCAATCACTCAAAACATCATCTAATCATGCTATACTTACCAAGGTAAATGTCCATAACCTGTCATCTCAATTTTTTCTTATCATTCCATTCTCACATGCTTAGAACTATGGTTAACAATTTAATCGCATATTCTCATTTATCACACAAATACATTCACTTCCTATTTTCTCTAAAACTCTCTTACTCCAATTTCACATCTATCTCTATGTCTGTAGTCTCTTATCTATAGGGTAATGCAAGCCCAAGGTAGGTAAGTAAAAAAAATGATTTTGCGTACACTGGAAAGGGAATGCAGAAGATGCAAAACATTTACAAGAAATGTCCTAATTTGGCCAAAAAAGATACGTAAGAAGTCAAAGAATCACTTCCTTATACAAATTGCAACTCTGACACAACCTTCTATAGAAAGACGAGCGATTGAAAACCTCATTGGTACATTCTGTAATCAAATTCTCAAATGTACTTCCCTTAATTTTATAAATACAAATTCATTAGCATTCACTCAACCACAACAGTAACTATCCATGGTTTTAACAACGTAAAGTCCACATCGCCTAATTGATTTCATACAAACCATCCATTTTTCCTTGTTGAACTTTCCCATTTTGTTACTTTTTGAATGGAACGATCTGGGGAAGGGCTTAATTAAACCATTCTCTAGGCCATTCCACCCTATTGCCTTTACTCTATAAGTGAAACGGTTTATGGAACGGTTTGTCAAACCTGTTCCTAAACTTATTTTCACCTGACTGATTGAGCTCTGCCATTGAAATGGCTTAGGAAACAGTTTGCGCAGGCTGTTTCACAGCCCGTTTTGACCTGCTTTGTCAAAAAAAAACACCACTTAGTGCATAATCTTTCGAATAACATACAATTAATACTTAGGCATCACATGCATCTCCAAACACCCCAAATGTATCCTCATACCCAACATGTTCTACCTTAATCCCGCCTTAATCCTAAAGCATTTTAACACCAAATTCAAATTTCTAGTCTCTTTATTTGGTATTCTCTCTCCTATATATATATCGAATTTGTCTTCCTCTACTGGGACTATTATGCTTTCTAGGTCATCAATTTCCACTTTACTATTCTAGTCTAAACATGATTATTCCCTAGTTTACTTTCCTAATGTCACTGATTTCGGCTCATTTTGATCTCATGAAATTTTATCATAAACACTAATTACATATCTTGCAAGAACCAATGATTAACCACATTCATTATATTTCTAACAAGAACGCTGTAATTTGGGCCCGAAGTTATATGAACTCAAGTGATATCTTTGGAAATAATCTTCCTCATCTATTATTGATCCACCATATGCCATAACATCTAACCAAAGAGTTAACGTATGCCCACTCGTAGCTAATACAACCTATTTGTACAGCTAATCAAATTAAATTCAATGACACATGTTTTACAATAATATCAAAGTAAGAAGGGAACTTGTAGAGATCTCTTGAGCGCTACTAGGTCTCTCATGAGGAAAATTGAGATTAATTTTACTTTAATCATTTTCCATCCCTTGGTCGACGTATACACACTATGCTCAGTAATGTTGTGATGTATTCTCAACTTATAAGGACATGCTTATAAAATTATATCACACGAAAGTTTCGGTCTTTAGTGCACAGAGCACTTTCCCTCAATTCACTTTTCATACTTTTTCTAGGACTGCACTTCCAATATTTAATAAATTTTAAACACTAGGCTAGCTTATCATAGTATTTACATTTATAATTCAGCATTGAAATATTTATAAATTCATGTGACCATACATATCATGACCTATTCAACGATATGATTTCTAAGCCGTATTTGGTTACTGTATGTTTCCCCAAGAACTACCTAATTAGGGAATTTTATCTACAAAGATAGGACACAAGTAACATGCCCATGTGAATAGGCTAATTCTGTCAACATGCTTTATAAGACTAAACATAATAGACTTACTTATAATGCTTCATGTCACCAATTCTCAAGAAATCAATTTCTTTTCATATGAGATTTTAACTGATGAATCTATTTTTAAAATCTCTCGTGGACTTATAAATGAACTCTAAGTTTAATAATTCCTATTCAATAAAGTCATTCCTGACTTAAAACGATACTTGTATTCGATTATCTCCTTTAAGCTATCGAGTATGAGTATCTCTTAAGATTCATTATATATTTTTGAGGCACTTGAACCTTAGATTCTACACAAAATTTATCTTTCTAAAACCCCTCTTCATACAATAGTTCTAACTATTCATACATGGAAAACTTGCTTTCTTACTTCCTGCCCTCTTGGTTTATGTAAGAATCATGCCACATCATTTCCACTTATAAAATCTTTAACAATGCCATTCAAACACTTTAACATTTTACAAGCATCGTTCATACTAATCCGACTAATCTTGTTCACATATTAGATTTGCCTACCTCTAGCTAACACTCCTTTTGGCATAGTAGAACCATCTTTTGTACAAAACAAGTCTTAAACTTGTATCACAAGTCTTAAACTTATATCGCAAGTCACTTTCTAGTACTCAACATGATTCTTGCTTGTTAAACAAGTTGCACTCATGTATTAAACAACATGTGCCATATGTGGACCACCATAGAGTACGACATTTAATTGTTTTTCTCTATATCATAAAATATGGATACAAAACTCATTATTGAGACTAACTAATTCTTGATATAGTTAATTGAAAACTCATTTTCAAAGCTAACTCATAAGTCATTCTTATCATGCTAGACCACATAATTCTAGTCATACGTGTATTACTAATGCACAACTAAGAATAAAAAAATCCACCTCACCTTTTATAACTCACAAACTTTAAACACTCTTATATTTTTTTATTAACTTTGTAATATGAGACACACGATCATAATTCAAATCTTCCTTTGAGATTTATGAGTCTAGAAATTAGACTAGCCTCTTGATTAAATCCGTTCGAGGTAAATTTCATAACAAGAAAAATAGTTTCACAATTTCTTGTCAATTTTGTTGTGCAAATTCAACTGCTATTATTAATGCTCTCATTTACCTTATTGCATTAGAATTTGTATCCAACATGATCCTAATACCATTTTAGTACATAAAAAAATTTATTAAAAATAATATCATTTTGTTCTCATGGCTTTGGCTGGATCAACCAATACTCAACTTTCTTTTTGATCTAACAGATGTCACTGACATTCTCATTACTCCAATCCAACAACATAGTAATTTGGTGAGATAGGTCCAACAACTTATTCTTGAAAAATTAAGTTACTAAAAGAATCACGAATAATTCAATACTTAGTTATTGATTTAAGACTCTTTTAACTACTCCTTTCCAAAACTTAAAGACATGCCACTTAAAACAATATCTTTACATTTGGAACACTCCACTGTTTTAAGCTCCAAAACTCCTACGGAATTTAAGAAACTACTAGGATTATGTTCAAAACTCTCAAATTCTCAAATTCAAAATTCAAAAATTTTCATACGAGTAAAGAACACCTAGCTCCTACTGGAGTCAACATTTATTAAAATTAAGATCAAGACCATTTGCACTAAAGGAAGATGCGGTTGCAATGTTTAATTTTAACCATAAAATAATGCTAAATATTTTACACATCAACTCCTATTCTTTCTTCAAAATTCTCCCAATCGAATGGACTGACCATGAAGGATAATAGTAGCCTTAAAATCTCATATAAACATGGAAACATCCATTTTATCTCAATAAGGAAATATATTCATGAAGAATTGATTACATATGCTCGTTGCTTACACTCATCGACAAAATTCTACTCATATCATCCAATGAGAGTATATATGTCCTCATGACACAATTTAGTATCTTACTTGAAGAACTCTATGTATAATTTTGGTCTTTTATGACTAAAATCAACGTGTTCATTGGATACACCTTATGAACGAATGCAATTATGTCATTTTTATGTATAAACCACAAAATTGTATAAGACGTGTAAGCAACAATATTTGTGGGTGTAAGAAGAATAATTCATTCTTATGTTCACATAACTTGTATTATGGAATTGGAAATAACACCTCATGCTCAAATATATACCATCAGTTGAGCTTAGACTTCAATCAAATCCATTCACGATGTTAGTCAGTTTTAAATCACATCTTGAAAACAAGATTCAAGAAGCAACTAAATGCTTTTATTTACAAGATATGTCTTAAGTAACTACAAATATTATGATAATAGTCATAAGACAAAGTGATGAACCCATTAGGCCAATGACAACACCTCAAACTCATCATCTACTAATGAAATAAAAAGTGATTACAGTAAGAATTTAGCTAATTAATACTTACACTACTAGTACATTGCTATAAACATCAATCATAATTAGGTAACTCAACTTGAAGAATTTCCTAACACTCTAAATATTTAGCTAGTTGATCAAAATAATTTAAGCTAACCTTGGCTAGAGTCACACGTAATGAGATTACATTATCACCAAGATAATGCCTAAAAACAAAGTGATAAAGTTTGCCTCTAACTGATTAGAGAATTGTATTCCTTACTTAAACATAATGTAAACAATGTTATCTTTGAAAGATCTATTGATTACATTCTTCAATGAATTAGGACATAAGTGGCACGCTAAAGTAGATGTTAACTTTTTAAGACTCACTTGTATAAGTTAATTACTTCTTAACTTTCAATTTTTGTGTCACTATTGACGTACTTGAATTTTCTCACTTCGATAATTAAAACACAAATGAAGATTAATTACTTCTTCAACAAGTAGGATCAAGTTTTGAATTTATCATCTTCAAAAGATAAAACACAAAACAACGTATTTAAACATGACATACTTGTCACTTTAAAGTGCATACTCCAAAGTGGGATATTTTGAGTAATCAAGATATTTTGCTAACAAAAATAGTTTGAGTTCATGTTTAAAACTACACTTTAGTCTAATATAAGTTTCAATTCTTAAGAATTCCAATTCTTAAGGTTATTCCTAGCCCTTGTCCTTTGATTAAGAAATTTTTTAATTTTCTTTCTAAGAACTTTCTCAATAAATAGTCTCGTATATTCATCAAGTTTAGATTATTATTCCATGTGTCTCTCACTTAGATAAACCCTCTTAAGGAATAGATAACATCTTTTGTTGTATTTATGTGCAATTATTTACCAATTAACTAATCATACTAATTCATGAATCATATAAACTTCTAAGCTTTTATACATAACACTTGTGTTCATGTGTCAAATATAGAAGTCATAAACCTCGATCCACTAACCCATTAAATGTTAGTGTAAGCCCTAGCCCAATAAATTGTTTGTAACTTTTATTATTCAGTAATAAAATTATGAGGCATTATTTTATCACTTAATGTAATGACCTGTGGTATATATTTGATAAAATATCAAAGAATGTTAATTAAGCACTTGAAGTATCTAGGTTGAGGACCTAGATAGTAGAACCTGGAAGTTATGAGATTAACATTCTAAATATCCCTAATCGCTCGTCTCTATGGGAATAGATATAAATCAAGACTAGTATGTACTTTTATAGGTGATCATGTTCTA
>CANYCX010778115.1:0-11253 GCA_948193385.1 Breynia disticha f. nivosa
ACTTTCCCGCATTTACAAGCATACCTAGATAATAACATAAACATAAGAAAACTCTAACATTTATGAAATTATCTATCAAAATATAACGAGAATAAGCCACAATATGAGTCAAATAGATGTGTATAATCAGCCGTATCAATACTACGTAATTAATCTAAGTGATTAAAGTTGATCCTTTGATGAAAAATTAAGAGGATATGTAATGAGATGTCACCTTAGATATTTAGGGGTATTTAATAACATCAATTAAATATTTAATTTAAAATATTAAGTGTTTAATTATTCACTTTTGTTGATTGATATTATATCTATTTGTTATTAATGTCTCTAATTTCACATTGTTATTATAAAATGAAGCTATTGTAGGAAGCTCGTCACAATTTCTCTTTTTACTGGAATTTAATGGAGAAAACAAAAGTGATTGAGTGTATTCGAACAAATCATTTGCAACTTTTGTTTTAATTAATTTTGTAGTTATTGGATTATAAACATTAGTTTTGACAAACAATATATCTCATTGCATGTGTCGTTAGATGTTGAATGTCATTCGCTTCGATAAAAGTGTTATTGTTGAATTCTATGCAGATATATAATTATTGAAATGTTCATTTATAAGTGATTGAAATTGTATAATTTTGTTTACTCTAAATTGTATAATTCAATTCAAACATAACATTAACTAAGTTCGAATACGTTGATTATTGGAAAAACTAAGGATCGGAAAAACAAAATTATTATTAAGAATACGTATTCATTTGAGAAGGTTTTTGATTCTCAATTTGAGAAGGTTTCTCATTAGTTAGTTTTGTGTTCATTGGAAAAACATAGACTTATTCATCAATGTTTAGGGTTTTTATATTGCAATTAAGAAAATTTAAGATTTTACTAGTAAAATGTAAAGAGTTTGGAATGGAAAGAGTTAAAAGTAGAAAATGTTTGAAGGAGTATTTATTGAAGTAAGGGAAACAGTTATGTCAAAAAAAATGGTAAGTGAAATAGTTAAAAAAAATTATGTGTTAAAAAAAGCATAAATAAATTAACTACAAACTAAAACACTTTGTTAATTTACTCAAAATCATAACTTGGAATAACATTTTAAAAATTTGGGCAACACGAAAATTTATGAAAAACACGATGACTGCTAAACAGATATGTACATAACTTAGTGATGACAATGTGTACTTGTACCAGTTATGAAAATGCGAAAGTAGACTAACCACAATTAAGGATAACTTTGTCATTTCTTTCGAAATTGTAACTTGAAATAACATTTCAAAAACTCGGGACCACAACAATTTAATAAAAATACAAAAACCGCTAAATAAATATACGTATAATTTAGAAACGACAAGCCAAACAATACTAGCCCGAGTAACGCAACGCGATACAATTAAAATCATAAACAACGAGTAGAACTAACATTTCTTTCTAGTAACTCCTTCACATGAGCCCCAATACGAACTAAAATTATACGTCGACAAAGATCAGCAAAGGGGAAGCACACACACCCTTTATTTAATAAAAGCTCATCCAACCCAAATCCAAACTAAACATTAATTTGAACTTGGCTCAATTTTTTAAAGTATATCCCAGATTAAAGGCGAATTTGACAAGACCACCCAACTCTTCATTATCCAAATCGATGACTCCATCTCCACTGCCATCAGCTTTAGACATTCCTTCATGAGCACGGAAGCGGGGGATAAGGGCACCAAGTTTCCGGAAGGCAACTCTCAGCTCTGCCTTGCTGATTTTTCTGTCGCCATTGGTGTCGCAATTTTCGAACAAACCGTCGGAGCTGCTCCTCAGGAATTATAGCTCCACGAGCTTCTTTTTCGGACAATGTAAAAAAAGCTCGACCCATATTTTTTTTTCCTTAGTATAATTTGCCTGATCAAGCCTTGGAGGGATGTTTATATTTGTTGCCTGTGATCTTCAAGAAGTGTTATGCTGAGTTATATATATACAATCGCTCAGTTTGTCCGTACAAATTTTGATGAATATATTCCAACTTATCTGGTCATGGTATATTGGTATCCACTGTCCAGCTACTGCAGTTTCATTATATACGTGCCAGCAGAATATATATGTATATATTTTATAAGAACAATGCTTGTTGTCTTGATATAAAACAAGTTTTTCTTGCCTTATCTCTATGAATTTACGGAATAATTTCTGCTTTTAAGTGTAATTTGCTGAATTGAGATAGATGGTTTCTGTAATCTATGCGCAGTTGAGACAAGACTCGATCATAATTTTTCCTTTACTTAAAAAACTTTTATGATTTGATCGGAAATATGTAGTTGATACTCTAAAAGCTCCGGCAGTTATTTTCTATGCAACAATGGGGTTTATAAATCAATGAGGAAATCAGAGTAAATTTTGCGAGGGATACCATAATGAACAGACAATAACAATAAGTTTGATTAATGTTGTTTTTATTAAACGTATCTCTCCTAATAACCAGCAAAAGTCTACAGCATGGAGCAATAAGGGCGAGATCTGGAGTGATAAGGAAACAAATCAAGTAAATCAAGCTGTAGATAAGAATTGGAGTGATAAGGAAGTCAATCAAGCAGTGGAACCATGAAGAGAAATTCGAGGAGTCTTATTGGAATTTAATCACAGCAGAATGGGAAATCCTTTGAGCAATCAATTCCTTAAAAATAGCTATGTAACAGCAATATTTCCTGTAATTTGTTAGTTTCCATGTAACTTAAACATCTATATATTAAGTTTAATAAAACTCTCTTCTCACGCAGAAACACTGCAAAGAATATTTTTCAACAAATATTACTAAAATTCATCTTTTCTTATGTTTTATTGTGCTAAAATAAGAGGGCATTGTCTTTTATGAATGCAAAATATTAATAAATCTTTATAATGCTCCAAATAATCTTAATTACACTATAAATTATTCATTATGTGTAATATAAATAATTTAAAATATCAAAAGTAATATTCTGTTTTTATCCTACTATATGTGAGATTAAAATATTTTATTTGCATTGATGATAATTAATTTTTTTTATTTCACTTTCATTAAATTTTTGAATAATCGGTGGAACCAATTATAACACTAAACGAATGAATAATATTTTTAAGAAAAGACACAAAATTTTTTTAAAAAAAATCAATTTTAAGCTATTAAAATAATACTTTAATTTTATATAAGATAAGAGGGAGAGAATATTTTGATAAAATATGACAACAATAATAAAAATATATGATTATATCATTATAGAACTAAGTAATACAATCTGTTATTAATCCATGAGTGGTAGTATCTCTACATAGAGGTATGTCTACCAAGAGGACATGAGATTTTAGATCTCTAAACCGATATATGTCTGCCAAATACATGAGATTTTACTTTCGCCGATTAGAAAGATGAGATTTGAACTTGCATCTTTAAGCACGTATAGAGTCCTAATTTAACCTTCAACTAGACTCATCTTAGTTGGTTAAATACATGTTGTTGTGTAATTTACATGAAAAAAGAAATTACACTGTTTTGAAGGAAAAGTGAAAATACACGACTTATGCAAAACAAACCACTGTAACGCCCAATCCAGTGAAAAAACAGGAACTGAACTAAGAAAGAAAAGGATACATGCAGGCAAGAAGTGGATGCATATTTGGGAGGAACACCGTAAGATTTATCTAACATATCCAACACAGATGCTGCAAATTAAGATAGTGTGAGTATCCTTATTTTAAGGTGTAGCCTAAAGAGTAAGCGAATTTGATAAGATCATCCAACTCTTTATTATCCAAATCAACGTAGCCATCTCCGTTACCATCAGCCTCAGCCATTCCTTGCCAGGCTCTAAAACCAGGGAAGAAAGAACCAAGTTTGTTGAAGGCTTCTTTGAGCTCTGTTCTGCTGAGCTTTCCGTCGCCATTTGCATCACAGTCTTTGAATAGTTTCCGCAACTGTACCTCGGGATAGCGTGCTCCTCGGGGTTTGCGTGCGGCGGTATAATTCCCAGACGACACTGGAACCCTACCCATTTCTGATTGCCAAAAGGGTTAGAGAGGTTTCTAAATTGTTGTTTGCATGTGATCTTCTGTTGCTATATATACTGAAGGAGTATTAATAGAAAGAGATTTGTCCGCAAAACCATTATTTATCTATTATATACAGATTCCAACTCATCCAAACCTGCTGACTTTATTCTTCCGGATAAAATTATATATGCATATTTGGTTTATCTCAGGTTATAATATTTGGCTCAAGAATTAGAAAAAGTCTCTTTTATATGTGTCGATTCGAGAGTGATTCTGTTAAACTATATATATATTATGAAAATATCTCCTAAAATATACCAAAACCGATACATTGCTTAACTGATTTGATTTAAAGAAAAATGCTTCAGATGAGCAATTAAAATTAGGTAAAGGACTAAACCAACTATTTTTCTAGACTTCTTGGATCTCCAAAGAAATAAAAATTTCAAGAATTTAACTTGTCAAATTATTCCTTCCAATGTTATTATATAATTCATGCACGATCCCTATGCATGGCTATATGCAATTTGTTCACTTTTACTTTAGTTTTCATTCATATCTTCTCTTTTGAAATAACACAAAACAAATCGAAATATATAACATAACCACATATGGTTAATGCACAGAAAATTGTTTCATTGAATCAAAGAATAAAGAAAAAAAATATTTATTTTGTTTGACTGAACTATGACTTCAACCTGTCAAGATGTCTAATGGTGAACTAAACTTCACATTAACAAGAGAAATGGGTTCTTTATTGGGGATTAGAATGTTGAACTTTTTTTAGATTTAATTAAAAAAAATCATTCTTGATTTCCATTAGGGAATAAGTACTCAAAAAAGTTTATTTAATGGAACTTATGCACACAACAGATTTTTTATTATAAGATTGCCAAGAAGGTTGGAAGGTTGTTCTGATTGTCGCTTATTATCTTATGCTGGCTTTAAAGAAGTCGATATATATATACATATATTCCAACGTATCTGCTTCAGACATATACATATTCGCAGAGAAACGTTAGGAAGAAGGAAAAAGTAAGATCTGGAGAGGGCGAATGTATAGGTTAAATTGCTAAGATTGCGAAGAGAACAGACAATAAAAAAATATATGATAAAATTGCTCTTTTTTACTATTTTTTTCGTTCCACTTTATGTTAAATGTTTCTTTTTTAACAATTTTTTTCACTAATTATAATTATTTTTTTTATCTTTCATTAACTATTCTTGTCAAATTAATTGCGCAAATTATAATAAATTATATTTTAAGTAAAAATAATATAAAAAAGAAAGTAAAATTCATGGTTGGAGTAAAATAAAACGATAATTTTATAACATTTGTCCAGAAGTAAATCTTTTCTTCATTTTCAAAATCATTTTTACTGGGAAATTCCGAAACCAAAGCACCCTACAAAGTGGAAACAGACCTAAATGCCTTGCCTGAATCTTTTTCTGAACAAGTATTGCCAACCCTAGTTAGTTCTGATACTTTCAGACTTATCTTTTTTCTTTGTTATAGAAATATGGGATGAGAGGATGATATCCCAGAATAAAGACAGAGTAAGTCACTAAATTCAAAAACCGTTTACAATAGTACTTAATGTGTCTCATTCCTAAGAGATTAACAAAGATAAGAACCGGCGATAGTAAAAATGAATATCTTATCATTACGTTAGACCAATCCCTTGAGTTTTTAGACTTATCAATTAATCGTGAATGTATAGACTACTTTCTGCTAAAAAGAATCAAAGTGCATGAGGCCATGGGGGACCTGGTTTTCCCGCTTCATAATATGATTGTTGTCTTTATTCTATATAAAGAAGGGTAAAAGAGCATAATATATATTTGAAGCATGAAATCCGTCGGCTTGTTTCACAATTTTGTGGAAGATGAGAAGAATCATGAATGATTACAATCACTTTCGGACCAAAAAGATCAGTCAGCTAATACTTGCTGAAAATCGGGAATATCATTTGTGATATATTCCATTCAAAAGAGAAGACCAACTGGCCTAACTTCATGATTCATGAAGGCTTATATAGCAAGCTACAATGCATCGTTTTACATTCCAGAATATCTAGTCTAAGCGTGTTAATTCGTATTAATCGTGACATAGTTATGTTAGGCCATTCTGAACAATTTCCTCCGTCCTAGAACTCCCGTTTTTCATCTCGTTTGAAAGAGGACGAGATGAAAATTTCAACTTATGAAAAGAGTTTTAGATCTTCAAAAATAAAATCTCTAAACTATATAGGACGGGACTAAAATTTGTTATCTTCATCCCGTCTCATCCCATTCCGTGAGCACACCTAATTAAATCAATGAGAAAATCAGAGTAAATTTTGCGAGGGACAACATAATGAACAGACAACAATAACAATAAGTTCTTATTCTTCTAAAATAAGAGGCATTATCTTTTATAAGTACAAAATACTTAATAAATCTTTAATTAAATGCTAGATCTTAATGCTCCAAATAAACTTAACTATGCTGTAAATTTATTCATTTTGTGTAATAAATAATTTACATGAAAATAGAAATTACACTGCTCTGAAGGAAAAGAGAAATTACACCACTTTAACGCCCAATCCAGTGAAAAAACAGGAACTGCATATGGGTGGGTGATTTCCTTCCCAACATTCTTCACCATATATTACTAGAAGTTCTAAGAAAGAAAAGTATACATCCAGGCAAGAAGTGGATGCATATTTGGGAGGCACACAGCAAGATTTATCAAAACTATCCAACACAGATGCCACAAATTAAGATAGTTTCCTTATTCTAAGGTGTAACCAAGTGAGTAAACGAAATCGACAAGATCATCCAACTCTTTATTGTCCAAATCAACGTACCCATCTCCATTGCCATCAGCCTCAACCATCCCTTCCCGGGCTCTAAAACCAGGGAAGATTGAACCAAGTTTCTTGAAGGCTTCTTTGAGCTCAGTTTTGCTGAGCTTTCCGTCGCCATTTGCATCACAGTCTTCGAATAGTTTCCGCAGCGTTACCTTGGGATAGCGTGCTCCTCGGAGATTGCGAAAGGTGGTATAATTCCTCCACGACACTGTAAACCTACTCATTTTTTATTGCCAAGAGGGTTAGAGGTTTCTAAATTGTTGCTTGCATGTGATCTTCTGCTGCTAGGGCTATATATATGCTGAAGCAGCATTAATAGAAAGAGATTTGTCCGCAAAATATATCATATACAGATTCCAATTCATCGACTTCTTGACTTTATTTTCCGGATAAAATTATAATTCATGCACGATCCCTATGTATGAATATATGCAATGTGAGACACATGTGTTCACTTTTACTTTAGTCTTGATTCATATCTTCTCTTTTGAAATAACATAAAACAGATCGAAATACATAAAATAACCATAGTCCAGTCCAACTCCAAGAATCAATCAGCCATTACAGAATTCATAAATCCGATGCTTAAGTCAGTAAATAGAGGAGTGATAATTCTAGTAGAGTAACATTATTGTATTAGAACTTATCTTGGATGAGAAATCTATTTATAAGCAATGCTTATAAATGTGATATTTGTTATCTTTAATTTTTGTTTAAATTTGATTTTGAATTCAATATTCAACATTTAAATTCAACTTTTGAATATTAAAGATAAAAGACATTGTATGCTTCTCGAATGAATACACTATATGTGAACA
The DNA here is from genome assembly GCA_948193385.1 of Breynia disticha f. nivosa. Taxonomy (NCBI): domain Eukaryota; kingdom Viridiplantae; phylum Streptophyta; class Magnoliopsida; order Malpighiales; family Phyllanthaceae; genus Breynia; species Breynia disticha. The sequence continues at coordinate 7,682 of CANYCX010778115.1, forward strand.
GTTTTGACGAATGCAAAATATCTGACCTTTAGGCTTTTAAAATATTTTGATTTTTTACGTAATGAAAATATACAATTTATAACGGTAGCATTCAAAGCATTATTTCAATTTGAATTTTTTTTGTCCTTTCTTTTTTACTTGGTTGCTAGATTTTTTTTTTTATTTTTTTATATGTAGATTTTTATTTGTTCAGGCTGACCAATGTAAGAAAAAAAAATCAAAGTTGTAACAAAGGAGAGAACGAAATATACATTTCAAACATATACAAGCACCTGTATTGAACAATAAAATGAATAATTCGACTATATAAAATTTGAATCTTTTAATAGCAATTTGACGATATTATAAAATCCTCACCAAATTAAATGAAAACGTCCTTACCAAAGAACTCTCAAAGCAAGTAGATCATATTTTCTTCCTTTTTCAACATCACTTTACCAGGAAAATTCCTAAACCAATGTACCCTGCAAAGTGCAAACAAACCTATCTGCTTTGCCAGTATCTTTTTTCTTTTGAATAGCACTGCCAACTGTAGTTAGTTTATACAATGCACAAGCATTGAAATCTGGTGTTCTCATATACGTTTTAGGAATGACAAAAAATAAATTATTTATGTGAGAATTTAATCTGATTTAATTTAAAAGGAATGAGTTTTTCAATGTTTGACAAAAAATAGGACGACGGCACAGAGCGACCCGAAATTAAAAATAATAAGAACAGGTAGGATTGTTATTTAGTACACCTACCTCATTCTCCGTCCCGAGCCCACCTCTATATTATATATATATATATATAATATTATGTTTTGTTTAAGTATTTTATTATAAAAAAAATATATAATTTAAACACTTATCTAATTAGTCGCGATTATATAGACTACTTTCTGCTAAAAAGAATCCAAGTGCATGGGGCTATGCGGGCACCGATTTTTTCGATTCATAACATGATTGTTGTCTTTATTCTATATGAAACAAGGCAACACAACACTCTCCGTCTGTAAGTTCAGTGGTAAAAAGAAACAATTAGCACACTGAAGGTGTGAGGTTCGATTCTTAACTCTGTAGTGGAGTTAGAAGAGACATACAAGCCTAAACATACTGGTTCGCCAAGCTCAAACAAATACTGTCTGTCATTGGTCTGTAGGCTAGCTCAGCTTCTTGCCTAAAGTTTGTTAAAAAAAAAAAAAGACAACAGAGAATCATATACCTTGAAGCATGAAATCCGTCGGCTTGTTTTACAATTTTGTGGAAGATAAGAAGGGTCATAAATGGCTACAATTATTTTAGGACCAGAAAGATCAGTCAGCAAATACTTGCTGAAATTTGGGAATATCATTTGTGATATATTCCATTCATAAGGGAAGACCAAGTCGCCTAACTTTATAAAGGCTTCTATAGCAAGTTACTACGTTTTTTTACTGTAAGATCTCAACAAAGAATAATGTACAAAATGAAAGCAGTAAATAATGTAAAAGATTTATCTAATTGTCGCAACGAAAGAGTTAAGATTTTCGATAGATTAACTGTTGACCTCCTTCTCCTCCTTCTCCTACTGGCATATCACTCGAAGGCATGTGTTTTCGCAGCCCTTTCTACTGAATGAGACCGGATGAACCTGACGACTTGATAAAAGAAACTGTTCTTTTCTCTGAAACTATTAGTTTAGTTTTGGGCAGACTCTTGACTACTAACATTTACATTCAAGTAATAAGATTGTATATTTATGTTAATCGTCTCATAATTATATGAGATTGTCAAGTACTATTATTAATGACATAAGAACTACAAAATTGAATTCGTGTTGCTAAAACCGTGTCGTAATCTTACACTTATTAATTGTATTATGTGTCATAAATTAATTAATCATACAATTTTAAGGTTATACATTCCAGCCCTACACAGGGAAGCAATAAACATATAAGAGAGTTGAGTATTTTTGAAAAGATGATGGGTAAAATTGAATATGTATAAAAACAATGAATTTTGTTGAATGAATTATAGTTGAGAGGATAAATGTTGTAATCATTCCTAAGGATTAATTACATAGTAGATCATTTTTTTTTCTTTTTTATTAGTACAAATTACATGTTTTAAAATTTTCTGTAAAATAGTAGTTTTTACCTTTTTAAGTACACTTTATACGGAATAAACTTTTGCAGATATAAACTTAATATAAACTTTATGTGAATTTTATATATAGATTTAAATATTTTTATGAATAAATTTATATCTAATTTTATAGATTTAAACTTAATTTATATTAAATTTAAAATATATTTATAATTTAATAATTAAAAAATAAAAAATAAAAACTACAATTTATAAATAAAAACTAAAAAAATGTATATATGCAATGCAAATAAATCTATTTTGGTAATTACCCCGTGTCATTTTTTAAGTTTTGTATCATAAAAATAACATGTGAGTTTGGTTAATTATAAATATAACCGTTTTCTAAATTCATATTATAAAAATATAACATTTTTAAGTTTTGATATTGAAACTTTAACTAATATCATCTTGTGAACTTTAGAACGTTTGAGATTTGATTGAGTATTTTTTTATGAACTTGATCATGTGAATCTCTGTGAACCTTTGAACGTGTGTTCAAATACATATATATTTTTATGTGAACTTAATCATGTGAACCTTTGTGAACTTTGGAAAACAAATACATTAAGATTTCATCTCGATTTGAAAATTTAAAAAAATGGTGTGATTATGAAATTTTGATAGAAAATTGATATAAAACTATAATAAATAAGAATGATTTCATTTGATTTCATACCTGAGTTGGAGCGTATTGTCGGATTTCTTCAAAAATAATGAACAATCAATTTTCTTTGATTTTTCCAAAAAATACCAATTTTCGCAGGTTTTGATTTCTGAATTTGAAAGTTTGTATTGAATGTACACTGGTTTTGAAAGAATGATTTTCTGTTATTATGATTTGCTTAGATTTAGGAAATTGATTTTGAGAGATATTTGAGAAGTCATGATTCTACGAATATATTAGATTAGTTGAGGAATGAGTTAGCTATGGAATTAGCTCTTTTTTAAATGTAATTTGATTTGTTAGAGCATCTTCAATGCTCTCTTTATTTTCAATTTGTTCTTTATAATAAAGAGTTTAACAAAAGAAATCTACTTCAATCCACTCTTTATTTGGTTCTTTATATTTAAATATAAATTAAAGAGTTAACTTCACTTTCCAAAACTAAAGAGCCAATTATAACTCTTTATCTTCTTTTTTATACATAAAATTTTCTTATTTTTCTTAATTAATATGTAAATTAATATCTTTGTATATTCTTAAAAAAATAATCTTTTTTATTTTTTCATTTTCAATCATCACTTTTGTACGAAATATTATAATTTTTTTCTTTTAAATTCTAAATATTTTTTCATAATTTTTTAATGAAAAATTTATGTGCATATAGATGATGTCACATTAATTTGATTAATTTGAAATTAATAGTTCTATATTTATGACTTTCAATTCTTTTTTAAACTATGATCTTATAAGATAAAGATCTTATAGAATAAACAAATCAAAGAATATAAATAAAGAGT
>CANYCX010778872.1:0-10623 GCA_948193385.1 Breynia disticha f. nivosa
GTAGAAATCAGAATGGGAGGTTTAAATATGATAAATTGTGTGTTAAATGATTAGAAATATGATTGTATGTGTGTAGGTAACGGTATTCGGAACTCGACTCTGGAATCGGGCGACGGATTAGACCTCGGAGCCCGAGGTAAGTGCTTTTATGCCACTTACTTGTTGTGTTTGGCTTATTAATGGTTAATTCTTGAATGTAACATGTTTCTTAATTTAAAATGAAAATGAATTTTGAGCTTGATAAGCATGTAAGAGTATGTTATGCAAGTGAATGCTTGCTAATGGGAGTGGATTTTACTTGTATGGTTGATTTAAGTGATTAATGTTATGTGCTATGTGTTTATAATGGATATGATGAATGGTGGTGTATAAGTGATGGTTACATTGTTGAGAGATAGTTATTTGTGTTAAGCTTTGCTTGTAGGAACATTATGGTAAGATTGTAATTGCAACTTAGTTGTTGAACTTACATTGTGAAATGTGATATTTGCATAGCATTGAGACATATGCATGAGCATTTTATGTATGTTCATGTTGGGGCCTCATGGCCAATGAATGCGTGAATGGAGTGGACTCTCCTTAAATGAAAACAGGGGCCTCGTGGCAAAATACGCGCAAATGAGAGTGGACTCTCTCTTATATGTTATGGGACTTTGTGGTCAAAGCGCAAATTAAAACAGGGGCCTCGTGGCCAATATGCGCAAAAGAGAATGGACTTTCTCTTGAGATGTGAAGATTATGGAGCATAACATTGTATGCTGCATTATGGCATTCGCATACATATGCATTCATATTTATTCTTTGGGTTAGAGTTATGGTTAATGCAAGTAAGATGATGATTGTGTTGTGTATACGATTGTGAAGAATGATTGATGTATGTTGAGGTTATAAGTGTGGTTAATTCTATAAGTGGGTGTTGGTTTCTTGTTGAATGATTAAGTATTATGATGATAATAAATGTTACATGTAAGATGTTGATCAAGTTGCTAAGAATGTGGTAATGGTTTGTTTAATATGGTATGTTGTTGGAATTATGTATGAGTTATGGAATGGTATCCTTGATGCTTATGTGTATGGTATGGATGTTCATGATTATGGGTTGATGTTTGATGTAATGTGTTAATAATATGATTAAACTGATTAAGTATGCTGATTTGGACGTATAATGGAATGGTATGAATACCTTGTGAGTTATTGGATATGCCTAATGTAAAATGATAAGTGTATGTGTGAGATGAACTTAGGAAATTCGGACAGAACTGACCTGAAGCATTAACGTACGTTATTTGACAAAATAACGTACGTTAATGACCACAATCCTACGTTAATTGAACCTAGGCATACGTTATTCATGTTGCAGTTTAGGGGAAGAGTAACATACGTTACCTAGGGTATAAACCTACGTTAATTTGCCCAGAAAACCTAATTTTGACTCGAATAACATCCTAAGGCATATCCAAACTATTCTAATGGGTCTGGAAGTTTCCATAATACATTAAACACATTATAAACTTGTATTAAACATGTTAACATTATCTTGTGTGTAAGCCTAAGGGTAAGCTTAATAAATTGTATGTGATGGAGGCTAGGCCGCGGAGGCCTAAGACTCCCTCTGCACCTAATAATATAACGACAATGAGGGAAAACTTATTGAGTATTAAAAATACTCACCTGTGTTTTGCTGAAATATGTGCATATCAACAGTAGTTGGTGCTTGGACTTACTTTTGGGCGGAGCTTGCACGTGTGATACCTCACGGATAGGTCGGCTCCTAAAGATTTTTGGAGATGCATACTTTTGCCTTTTGTATAGCCATACACATATCAGTATAGGCTTTTAGCACTTGCATTCCTTTAAACCTAAAACCAAACGTTTTCACATACATTTGACATTTGATTTGTATTTGGGTTGGTTTAATGTAGTGCATGTGCTACTCTTTATATTCATATTTATTTATTCACTCTCTTGCTTGTTGAGTTGATATTTTAAAAGAAAAAAAAATGGGTGCGAAATTTATATTTATTCGAAAATGAACTTTCTAAAAATGGGGTTCACATATAGCACCTTATTGAGTTAGTACACATGATTTGGATGCTTATGATCCTCAAAATTGGGGGTTGCTTCACATACACTTCCTCTTGAATCAAGAAAGCACTCTTCACACCCATTTGTTGAAGTTTTATTCTTTTGTGAGATACAAAAGAACATAAAAGTCTTATTGTTTCCTATCTTACAACCAGTGTGAATGTCTCCTCATAATCAAGTCCTTCATGGTAAAATCTTTGGACTACTAGTTTAGACTTGTTCTTTATCGATTCTATATGTTCATCAAACTTGATTTTACTTACCAACGTGACTCCTACAATGATTTTTCCTTTGGTGGTGGCACGAACTCCCAAACTTAATTCCTTTGAATTGATTAAGTTCTTCTTGCATCGCCATCACCTTCCTCAAGTGCTTCTTTGATGTTCTTGGACTCAATAAGAGAAACAAATGCTGAATTGTTCATGACTTCGTTGAGCTCTCTCCTTGTCCTCACCCTATCTTTAACATCTCTAATCACTTGGTCCATTGGATGATTCTTAACATTTACCTAATTTTTTGAAGTGAGATCCTCCACAATTTCTTCATCTTTGACCTCCATCTCATTTACCTTTTCTTGAATCACTTGAACCTCATCATCCTCCTTTGTACCTACATCATCAGAACCAACTACCTTCCTCAGGGGTAAGATCATATCATCAAATTTCACATATATACTCTCTTCTGCCACTTTGGTCCTATTTTTGTACACTCTATATGTTTTACAACTCAATGAATAACCAAGAAATATACCAACATTCAATTATGCATCAAACTTGTCGCGCCCAAATTTAAATCCTAATTAATCTTAATTATTTTGAAATGATTGGAAACCATACATGTTTTTTCTATTATTAAATGATGCTTACTAGAAATGTACAAGTGGTTTCAAAATACAAAGCAATATGTAGACCACCTTTACAAATCATTTACAATTTTAAAACATTCTTCCAAAAGCGTTCCTCCGACATTCCTCATGGGAATCCTCCTAGACCTGCACAACATTAAAACAACATATAAGGTTGAGTATATAAAAATACTCAGTAAGTGTCAAACCGAATGTTGTTAGAATGAAGTGCAGGGGAATCTTCAGCCAACACAGAGCGTGCTCATGGAACACGATGTCATGTTCATGCCATAATTCCCAGATGGCTCGACGTGCCATGTTAAACATGGTTCTTTGTTTTCAGATCACAACATTCCTATTTAATCTCTTCTTTAATTTGCTTTTCCTCGTTGTTTATTGGTTGAGAACGGTCTGGAGAACGGCTTACTACACCCATTCCCTAACCCGTTCCCACCTTTCGCAAATTGTTCTCTATCAGGAATGGTTTCCAAAACAGTTTACCCTACCTGTTCCCAAAATTGCTTCGCTCTTCTTATTTTCCTTATGAAAGTGGAACGGTTTTGGAAACAGTTTACTCAACCAGTTTCCAAACTCGTTCTGACCTGCAGAACCCATAAAATCAACAACATATACCACATATCCATTCCCCCAACAATTTATATCATACACCTCATTCCAAAACTATACACATATCAGGTCATCTTCATTTCAAGAAACTTTTCACAACTAACTCACACATGGCATAATTAATTCCCTACATTCAACAATGATCCTAAACAATATATCACTTGCATTCACTAAGGCTACCTTTCAAGCAACCACACACAAATCGCACACATATCACCACTTAGCCCTTAGGCTAACATGTTATTTTGCTCACCCATCCAACAACACATTTCCATTATCATAACAAGCCACATACCAAAACTAAATTGTATTAACTCATCATATAAGGTGCAATCACCATATAAGAAACATACCAATCCCAATCATGTTATTCACATATGTAATTCATGTCACCCATGACATATCCATACTAACATTCATTAATCACATAACATCCATTAATTCAATGCACACAAACAATTTCAAATGGTAAGAATGGATGCACAATGAATTGCTAATGCACCACACGTCGTATAATGAATGCCAACATAAACAAAAACCCAATTAATATTTATATATATACGATTCATGAGATAAGAATGAATGCACAATGCAATGTCAATGCATTCTCATACAACATGCATGCCCCAGGGTCTTTCTTTATGGTGCACCTAAGAGAGTCCACTCTCGTATTTGGCTAATCCCCACATAACATGAGAGCTTTCGCTCAATTGGCTAATGCCCACATATAGTGAAAGCTTTTGCTCGATTTGGCTAATCCCCACATTTTTTATAAGGAAGAACAACTCACCTTCCGTTCCATAACATCATATCATGAACATGCAAACATGCTCATGCAATTGCCACAAATGACATTTAATAGGACCACTGCCCCAAATCATGTTATGCAACATAGTGTCAATCACGCACTCATTATCAAAGCAATCACACACTTTATACAAGTCATATAAGCATAGAATATGGCAAACATCAAGATGAAAATTCCATGTCTTTCATATGAGTATATCATAATGCATATTTGCACACATTTCATCTTATATGAACAGAAGCAAGGTCATTATATGAAAACATAACCAGGCCATCATACTTAATCTCACCATAATCATAACCATAATATAACATTTGCATCCTAAGTAAGCATGGCTTACACAATCCTCTCCTTATTCCAAAGTAAGAACATCTCACAATCATAGGTTCACATATTTCATATTTGCAATCAAACAACACATGGAGTCAAACGTATAACATAAGCATAATTTCCATTGCAAATCATATATTCATTCACATCCAACATACAAGAACATACAAGCTCATATAAGATCGGTCATTCCATATAATCACATAAACATAACCATAACTGAGTCCTTTTACAACTCCAGTTCACTACCATCTTAACACGTATATGGTTTATCATGTATGATTAACCCATACAGATACAAAAGCTACAATAGTAAGTGTAGACACTTAACTCCATGCCATCGGGCTCGCCACTCAACTTTGCTTCGGGTCCGAATGCATTTCTGACATTATTTTGACCCACATTTTACACATTAACACATTTCCACACTTCACTCCTCATTCTCACTCTTATATATCGAAAACTCTTAATTTATCCAAACCTTAGAGATCTCAATCTTTTCTATCCCTCCTTTCTTTTGTTCATTTTAACCCACATTACTACAATTAGCATTAATTCATTCAAACCACATCAATCTTCCAACCCTAACTCAAAATCTCAAAAACATCAACATAGATTTAGAGCTTACCTTGCTCTTTCGAAGAGAATCGTTGAGCACTCTCTTCCTTAAGCAAAATCCACAAATCCTCGGGGTTTTACGGTTAGATTTAATGGGTTTACGCCTTAGGATGAAGGGTTTTTAGGTTAGATAGGAGAGGAGAGTTAGGTGGTATTTTAGGGTTATGTTTCTTCTATTTAAAGTGTCTCACACAGACTTATTTTTAAAACCCGTCAGTTCAGAATGATTTTGCAAACAGTTTACCAAAACAATTTGCTAAACCATTTCCACTAACTTCAACACAATATAATTCAACTTTGTATCCGAAACAGTTTTGGGAACGATTTGGAAAATAGTTCCCTAGGCCGTTTGCCTTTGTATTTTTGCCACTATTGCTTAATTTAGGTTATAATTTTTGGGGCATTACAAAACTTCCCTAGATTTTCGTTACCATTGTTATAAATATGACTATACAACCAAATAGATGAAAATAAGAAATGTTGGGCTTCTTACCTTTCTAAAGCTCTTGTGGAGTCTTCATCTTATCCCTTCTAAGATGCACACGATTGATTATATAACATACGGTGTTCATTGCCTCTGCCCAAAAATACTTTGGTAAATTGTTCTCATTCATCATAGTCCTTGTCATTTCTTCAATCGTTGTATTCTTCCTTTCTACCACCCTATTTTATTGGGGAGTCATTTTTTATGAAAAGTTGTGCTCCACTCCATACTTGTCACATATTTGATCAAATGGCCCATATTCAAATTCACCACCATGGTCAATCCTAATTGCTATAATTGCCAATTTTTTTCATTTTGAATGAACCTACACCACTTGGCAAACTCGTTAAAAGCATCACTTTTATGAACAAGAAATCGAAGCCAAGTGAACCTTAAAAACTCATCCACAATAACAAGTCTATAGAATCTACATTCAAGCTAGCATGTCTAGATAGTCAAATCAAGTCCATATGAACCAACTCAAGTACCCTATTTGAAAAATTTATTTCTTTGCTTTAAATGATCCCCTAACGTGTTTTCCTTTCATATATGACTCACATAAATGATCATTTGCAAGTTTAATTCTTGGCAAACTTCTAACAACATCATTCTTAAACAATTTTGAGATTATGGGCAATGATGTATAACCAAGCCTCCTATGCCACAAAGACACATTTTTATCCAAGGTGATGAAGCACTTTTCATTAAAATAAGAGTCATCATGCAAATTCACTACATAAGTGTTCCCTTGTCTTAAAACTATAAAAGCTACTTTGTTATCCTTAGAAAGCAATGAGTAGGTTCAAATGTTACCTTAAAATCCATATCACAAATTTAAAACACACTTAACAAATTTTTTTTCAAACCATCAACTAAAAGAACATTATCAATGGTTGTAAAGGTTCCTTACCCACTTTACTAACACCAACAATTTTACCTTTGTTGTTATCACTAAAAGTGACAAATGCTTATTCCTTGGGTTGTATCGTTATGAATAGACTTTTATCTCCACTCATGTGCCTCGAACACCCATTATCAACACACCAAGAGCTAGGCAGATTCTTCATTCTTTGTTGTACCTATAAAATGAATCACTTTTGATCTTATTCAATCAACTTTTGATTCTTTGGAGTTAGCAAGAAAAACCATATTAGGGATACTTGTCCCTTTCACAATCCAAACCTTCTTACTTTAACATTTATTCATAAGCTAGTGTAAGTATAAGAAACATGTCCAACTTTCAAACATCTAGTACAAGAATGTAATTTTGACTTACTAGTCTTAGTGTCACTTTCCTTAGTAAATTTATTTATTAAGGATGAATTTTTTTGATAAAGATCACACCTAGACTATGTTTTGAAATAGAGTACCTTCGTAAGGAAAGTAACCCTTCAAATTTTTCTTTTCCACTAGTAAATTTACCAACAACATATGAGAATTCTTTTCTTAGCCTCTCAATCTCATTGGGTAGTTCAATTCTCATTTTAAGCAATCAACATGATCAATGGTCATATTAACTCTAAACTAAGTCATCTTTCAAGCATACAACATCCATGTCATTCAATTTTTTATTCTCATTTACCAGATTTGTATTAGTTGATTTCAAACTCTTGTTCATCTTTATAACCTTTTCAAAGTCACATTGCAAAGTCATATAAGCCTCATTTAAGTCATCATCAAATAAGTCATCATCCAATAAGTCATAATTAATATTATTAAAATTAAGAGAAAAAATACTTACCTCATCCTCATTGTCACTAGGTGAGAAACTCCTTGCCATAAGTGCTAAATTGTTTTCCTCATATATTGTATCGTCCTCTTCATCGTCACTCCAACTGGTGATTAAGGACTCTTTCTTTTTGCCTTTGTCATTAAAGCTTTGAGATCTCATAGAAGAGGCATTGACTATACACTCTTTGGCAAAGTGCTACTTTTTCCTACATTTGAAATACCCTTCATAACTAGTATTTCCTTTCTTACCATAATTCTTCCTTTGATCTGGGAAACCTTCTCGATGACGATCATTGCCTTTAAGCTCCTTTCTTCTTGAGCTCATTAAATTCTTGGAACTTTCTCAAGTTTTTGGCATATAGAGCCAATTCCTAATCGTCCTATTCTCCATCTATGCACTCACCATAACTATCTTCTTATTGAGAAACACATGCCTTTAATGTTATTATTTTCTCCTTTGGTCTTGACCTTCGTCCTCTTGACTTTAATATGATTTCATAGTTGATCAACGACCCTATGATAGCATTAAATCCAAGAGTGTTAAGATCATTAGAATCTATAATTTCCATCACTTGAGAATCCCATTCTCTGGGCAATAATCTTAGGTTCTTCTTGACTTGCTCACTATCACTCAAGGGTTTTCCAAGGCTACTCATCCCACTGATGATTTCACCAAACTGATCAAGCATGGTATTAATAGATTCTCCATCCTTCATAGTGAACATCTCATATTCGTGAAGTAGCATATTTATCCTTGTTTCCCTAACTTGGTTAGTACCCTTATAGGTAACTCTAAGCCTCTCCCACATGTCTTTGGCAGTAGTACAATACTCATTCGATTCTTTGCATCAGAGGAAAAAGCACATATAATCAACTTCATTGCTTTTGTAATGACAGACTTTTTTCCCAATCATTGCTCTAATTCAATTCATCTTTCAATTTTCCACTTTCTTTCTTTGGTATAAAAAGCCCATGGATGATTTCCTTCCAATATTTGATACCTTCACACACTATGTGAATCTTCATATAATTCTTCTATGATGAGTAATTCGTGCCGTTGAACAATAAAGGGAAGCTCAATTTCACTATAATATCTACATCATAGTTTTGTCCCACTCTTGGATCGTCTCTAGGATGTTAAGCCTTCAATAAAAGTCTTGCTCTGATACCAATTGTAGAACCATAAATAGCTCTAAAGGGAGTTGAATAGAGCTATTGATACTTTTAAATCTTTTCACAAATAAGAACAAAGGAATAAGAACACACAATGTGGAGTGATTCGGCCCTAACACCTACGTCCACTAGCTAAGCTCCCGCTTAGGATTTTGACAAACTCTTACTATATTACCTCACTTTCAAGCTTAGTGAGAATTTCCTACACGCTTAATTTATGGATCAAGACACCTTACACTTTGATTTGATTTATGACTCAAAACCTACCTTACAAAAATAATGAACTATTCCAGAACACTCAACAACATAAAGCTAGTTGTGCTAAGAAAGAAAATAGACAATGTGTACATAACTTTTTGCACAAATAACTTAAGAACACAAGAGAGCTTTTGAGAACTTTTGTATTGAACACTTGAAGCTTTTGAATAGTATTCTCTCTATCTTTCTTCTAAAATTTTTGCCTTTATACCTCCTTTTAAAAATATAGCCATTATATCCAAAGTTTGTCCTAATTGGAGGCCTTGAGAATGGTGTTTTTTGCTGCAGAGCACTTTCTAGTCGACTAGCCCCAGTGCTGGTCGAATGGTAGCTCTTCTTCAAGTTGATTAGAGATTTTTCTACTTGAGTAGCTTGATGTTTTTATCGACTAACCAACTTATTGGTCAATTGGATTATTCAAATTTCATTCCAGTAGCAGATTCAACTTTTAGCCTACTCGACTAACACTTCCTTGGTCGACTGAATTCTTCAGGTTCATTCTAATAACATTTTCAACTTTTATTTGCTCGCTAACAATATTTTGGTCGATTAGATTTCTTCACTTTTGGTCGACTAAAAATAGGGTTGGTCGATTTGAATGATTTCTTCAGATACCAACATTTGAATTTGAATTCAATCATTAGCGTGTCACCCTATACCTGATTTGATCATGATTATGTCCATTAAGCATGCAATTTGACATCAGATCATTGCTATATTCAATTTTTTCTAGAGCCCCCAGTCTACTCAACTAGAGTTATCTCTAGTTGACTGGAATGTCCTACAATCTGCATACTTGAGTCCAATTTCTTCTTAGTTGAGTCCAGACAGTCCTTGGTCAACTAGAATTATACCTAGTCGACTAAAAAATAGTTCCATAACATCTTTGATCATTTCACTTGGTTTGCATCCAACCTTCGTCAACCTATTAAGTATGATTTATCGTAAAAATGATTTTTTTTATCAAATTCATAGATTTCAAACATTATCAAAACATAGAAGAGATTTAATGTTCACTATTATTGGCCCAACACATTTAATTGCTTTACGTGTATTTAATAACAAAAAAATACTTATTTTAACAAATTAAATAAAAAGAATTTAATTTTATAAATTAAAATGTTTAACTTTAAACATTAACTAAATAATTCAATCACATTTTTCATTTAAAACTATATGCTAATAATTAAATATTTTTCATAATTAGATTTATCCATCATTTTTTTCATATATTTATTAGTAATTATAAGTTATAAAATTAAAAGTTTAAATTATTAGTTTTTCTATTATCATCATTGTAAAAATCTCACGGTTAGATCATGACTTATAATTTATTATTTTGATATTCAAAAAGAAAAATCTAAAACACATGTAAGGAGGAAGGAGGAGAAAGAAAGAGAAATAAAATCTGAATTTAGGGGAAAGTTTGTCGTGTATGAAGCTTGGTCAAATGAGAAAGTTTAAGTTTTAATTCGTATCGGGTCTACCTTGTTTCGTAATTTATTTAATCCCGACTCAGAATTGAATTCTGATTTCAAAATTCGTGACAATCAATTCCTAAATATAATTGTCATAAACTTCCCTTTATTTAATTCTTAACAAATTCCTATTTTTATTATCGCGAAAAATTTATACGTATTTTTCACGTATTTATACGTATTTTTA
>CANYCX010779094.1:0-10144 GCA_948193385.1 Breynia disticha f. nivosa
CTTTGGACTAATAGATCCGAGAGTTAGTATAGTTAGAAACATAAATGATTCCTTCATGCATATAAATGTGGTTAAATTATGAGGGGTTAAAATTACCAGATAACATGAATACTGCGCACTAAATGCTCTAAAAGGGTTAAAGCCATCCATACATAACCTTAATTTGACATTTCTTGATTCATCAGCAAAGCTGTTATATGCATCATTAAAATATTTCCATGCTTTAGATTTTGAAGAATGTTGAATCCCATCTCTATTTTCTTCATATTCATGATGCCACTTTATATGAGGCGTCATAGCATCAGATGCAAGATGTAATTGCTGGGTTGGAGGAAAAAACTATTTTGCTATATGATATTAAACCTCTTTTACCAAACTTAAATCTTACATGATCACAAAAAAACATTCATCAATTTCCACATTTTTGCCCTAACATAACATACAATGATTCTGACAACAATCAATTTTCTCTAAAGGCAACCTCAGTACCTCCACTAATTTCTTTGTATCGTAAAATAATCTTGGAAAATTATTTTCTAATGGCAAACACCTATGGGACTAACTTGAAATTTGATTAAAACCACAATCTGATATTTGATTCATAGATTTAATATTCAACAACTCTGTAGCCACTGCTAATTGTGTTACATCACAACCTTCATAAAACGGTCTATTTGCCAATCTTGAGGAATTGTAAATTTTTCTTCATTTTTCTTGTTCGAACATACTTTCAAAAGCATGAGCAAATAAAATTTGAGCAACTGGATCAAAATTAGTTCGTTCAAATATATTGTCTTCTTGATGCGATGGAGTCACAAGTGAACTTGCCCCCTCGTAGTGGACAGACTTTTCCATTGTTGTATTAAATTTTTCAATAGTTTCTCCTTGAAATCTCCAATGAAAATATTCCAAAATAAAATCTCTCACGTATATATGTTTCTTAACCAAATTAGATCATAATACTTTCATGTTGTAGCGTTTTGAACACGGACAACAAATAAATTTTCATTATGCTCAAAATCAATGGTAGACTTACAAAATTTTAGATATTATTATCTCTCTATTAACCAAATTAGATCATAATAAAGGCTTTTTGTACAGTTCCAACATCACGTGACTTACGTGCGAAAGTTCATGGAATTTTGAGAGAGTTATGTGCATAAGTAATCCTTACATGAGAAACCATGACGCAAAAGGTCATTTATTCATTTTTCCTCAACATTTGGATACATAACTCTTGTGCTCCTCTACTTCAAATTCAATTCAAGTAAGATGTTTGAAAAAAATTTGTGATATATGCTACTATTACATTTGTCTTTATTTAATGACATGCATCACTCATTATAGATGCGTGTGTCACTGTCAAACAAAATAAATCTCAAAAAATAATTTACGAATATTGCAACATCTATTCATATGTTTGAATATTCTTTTATGTGCATTTTGTGATTCTCATACGTGCTCAAGTATTCATCTTACTTAAGTAACCTACTATATATGTGTGAATTAAAAGAAATTTTTAGTTTACACCTAAGAATAAAAAAATGTTGCTTTTCCACTAACATGTGTGTCTTTCTATGTGTAGTTGTATGTGTGTGTAAAGTTTATGCATCCAATACTTCAATTACATATAAGTAACAGATATCATACATTATTTCTTCTTACATTAAAACTTAGATCGACAAACTTTAAGATTGATTAAAATATGGGTAATATGTGAAGTCATAATGGTTCTTATCTCTTTTTAACACTTTTGGTAACCTTGAAATGTGTAGTTATTGGAGATCTATTTTAAGTATATTTGAGTTGTTTTAGGAAGTCATGACATCATGCCCCTTGCATGGATAATAGATTGTGTACATAAATTTTCTTTCTTCAATACATTTACATGGACAAACAATAACAATGCGTCAAACTGATCGCATGAGGCTTATTGAAAATCATTGAGTATGCGGCTCATCTAAAAACTTGCAATCACTTTTATTGGATTACAAGTCTTAAATACCACCAGAAATTCATTGATTCTATTTGCAATTTCCCATGTCATACATGCAAAAACTTAGTTAAGTTTGTATATGCAAAGACAGTAATAAGTGTGCATGTATTAACTTTATCTTATTAGTTTTCAATCATCAAAACTTAGGTTAAGAGGTTTTTGATTTGACAACTTTGTTTTTTCTACCACTAAATTGTATTTCTACAATTTAATTGTATAACTTTTGTTATCTTTATGTTTCATGAAATATACATGAAATTGAATTTGATATTGATGTAGCTTTTATCCTTCTTTTGGAGTCTTCAATTTTGTTGAAGTGTTATATTTCTTCACATTGGCATGGAGTAAAGAGAACTAAGTTAGGAAACAAATAAAGAATTCAAAATCATTAGACATGTCTAGTTTGATTTTACATTATATATATAAATGTTTCTTTTATCGGATTTCATATAACAATTTATATGAGTCATAAAGTTTTTAAGCTCATTTAGGTTTTTCATGATCAGTATTGTTAATTTGAATTTTCATTATTTTGTAAATTTTCTTAAAGACAAGATTCCCATATTGATTTTTGAGCGATCTCAAATGTACTATTTATTCCTAGAAAAAAATCATGATCATTTTAAAGATAAAAGAGCATATATATAACATTTATAAGAAATGCAAAACTTTTTGGAAAATATTGAAGAAATAAAGAGTTATTTACATTTTTTTACAAAATTTTAGGATATGGGTTGGTCTAACCATGAACCAATGATAGGGAGTCTCAAAAGGACCTGGCAAACCAGTAGGTTAGAACCTGTATGTCTCTCCTAACACTGCTACAGGCGCAGTGATTGAACCTGCATCCTTAGTGTATTGTTTGACCCCTTGACCACTCAATCGACCGACGAGAGTATAAAGAGGTATTTACATATATTTGTCATGTAGAACTCTAAAATTATATTTATGATACAATAAAATAAATCTAGATCTTGTAATATATAAACTCAAAATATAAGAGTCCACATGGACAAGAAACCCTCTCGACCCATATTTTTACTGAAATGTTGTATTAGTAAAAAAAAGTTGAAGTTGATTACATGGTCCATGTTCACCAGTAATTTGATAATTATTTTGCATTTTACTCACTAATTTGACCACTTTATCAACTTTATAAATCTCAAGAAACTAAGGCACCCAAATAAGTTTCTAATCCAAATTTTTTTTCTATTCTATTCAAATATGCGAAGTTGAAAGAAGTGTAAAAAAAGTTAGAAATTTAATTTTAAGGCCAATTCAATGATTTATAGAAAAAAAAATCCTAAGTTTCTTTGGTCATGTTGTCTTGGATTCTTTTATTAATTTTGTAATTGATTTAAGCTTTTTTGAGTTGCATATTAATCAAATACATAACTGTTAATTTTATTAAAAAAATTAATAATAGGTTTTAAGAATAATTGTATATAGGATTTTTTTGACACATTATTTCTTTATCTATCTTCCTCTTTATAGCTGAACAACCTCCTACACATTACCTTCTCTGGTATATTCTTGAGTAAGGACTGTCCGCACCACTATTGGTAAGGATGGGCAGCACATTAGATTGGCAACTTTCAATCTGGAGCGTTCATTTTCTTATGTAACATGTGTAAAATTATATACCTTAAAAGAAAAGAAAATTTGCATAATGTAAAGTTACATTTATGTAACAGAAAAAAATTTTATTATGTAAAAAAAAAGTTATATAATTTTAAAAAGAGCACTATGTATGCTACATATTGTCCATTGGAAAAGAATTTGTCACCTTCACTTATTTTCTTCCTTTTTCTTACTTACTTGTTCCACCACTATGAAACCTAACCTCACCCTTTCTACATATATCTCACTCTTTTTACAACACTTCGTCTTGGCTTCCATCTCTCCCTTTGAAAATCAAAGCAATTAAGGTAAAGAATGAAGTGATTCCACCAATTTCATTTATTTCCTTTGATTATAGTTACAACAATGATCTGCTTTGCATGTTGTTTGGTCGATTTGTTAAAGAACTAAATCCATTTCTTCCTCCATGTCTTGTTTGAAAGTTTTAAAGGTATTAATGTTGTGGTTAGATTCAATGTTTTTAAGAAAATAGCTTATAAGTGGTTTAGTTTTAGATACATGTTGTTTTAACGTCATAATTTGAAATGGTTAATGGTTGGCTGTTTTGGCTCATTTTGTTGTGTTTGTTTAGTTAAGAGTGTTTGACATGGTTTTGGTTCGATTTTTTTTGGTTGAAATAGTTGGTGTTTGGTTCAATTTGATTTAAGATTTTTTTGTTTCTTTTCAGTGTTTAGGGGTTTTTTGATGATTTCACAAAACTTGGAGGACCATTTTAATAAAAGGGTAATTTTAGGTTTAGGATTGTTTTAGATTATATAAAATGATTCAAGGACTAAAATTGGAGTTCTTTAAAAGTTTTGGACAATTTTTGCTGAATGGAAATAAAAAAGATATTTTGGTATTTTGTTAAAAACAAAGAGCTGAATTATTAGTGTGAGCGTTAAGTTTAATACAGTTTTAATTGTATAAATTTGTTTATTACTTGAGATAATAAAGCTAAGACATTATATTTTATTTATCTATATTCTAGTTCATATTGAACTTAAAAAATTATCCAAGATGTTGGTTTTTTTCATAATGTCAAGGTAAGGCACTTAATAATAGAACACCTCAACATTAAAGAAAACATTATATATCCCTAGATGATCATTAACAATAAGAATTTTAATGAACTAAGACTAGTATGAGTCTCTATTAGATGATTTTGTTTTACCAATCATAGATTATTGAGAACATAGATAGACCATGGATGATGCATTAGATCGATCCAAAAATAAGAATTCTACATGGTAGAGAAAAGTCATAAGCATTTCTTATGGTGATACTTATACTAGTATCCTTAGACCTGAAGTCTTTATATAACTTAGATGGACCCTTGCTAGAGGTCATAAACAAGTGAATGAATTGACATTCTAAAATAGATGACATCATTGTTCACTTGCTATGTGAGACGTCGTACTCAGCTTGTTTGATAGTTCAAATCATTAATCTATTTATTTTAGTATAAAATGAGATCAAGAAAGTGATAATGCAAAATAAGAATGACTCATTCCATGCCTTATGTTGTCATGATGTCAAAAGAGCAAGAGATCGTATAATACTATTCGGGTGATCAATATAGTTTTCAATCACATCTACCTATGTTATTATCAAACCTGTAAAAAGGTTAATAACATTTAATGGATTTAGTTAAGTTATTTTCAATGAAAAATGGGAATAACATTATAATGCCCTAAAAATTTAATCCATAAAAATAAGGTAGAATTTAGATCATATAGTGACAAAAATGCTGATAACTATAAGGGAATCGAAGTTAGAGGGAGAAAAGTTGAAAAGATAAGTGTAACCCAGGCTAAAGAAGAATAACGTATGTTATTTGTTTCATAACGTACATTACTCAGGTAAATGTTTGAAATAATGTACATTTGGAGGCAAGGTAATGTACGTTACCAACCCATAACAACATAAGTTACTGGTTAAAAGATGTATGCTATCGAGACCCTAATACACGTTAGTAGAGTAATAGAATCGTATTTTATTGAGCATGGTATTATGTGCAGGTTGTAAAAGATGAGGGAAAGTATTCGTAATCATGAAATGAATGTTTATAATTTAGCCTTGCTGATGATTGCATGTGTCTAGAGGTTCGTTTTATTGAGCATAGTATTGTTTGCAGGTTGTAATTTGTCGTAAAAAAGGAATGAGTGGAAAGGCTTTGAGTGTTATGTGTTGTGTGGGTGAAATTTTCCCTAGTGTAACTTTGAATGTCTATAACGTAGGATATTGGGTTAGGTAACATAATTTAATTAAGCTTAACATGAATTACTTCTTCTATAATGAGTGTTGGTTGTTCTCATGAGCATTTTGAGTTTGATAATTTGTACTAATGTATGTTGGTACTTGATTAACGTACGTTAATATGGGATTTTTTAGTACGATACCCCTTTTTCTTGATACCTTCCATAAAATATTTAGTAGGATAGGGAAAGATCACAACTAAAATAATGTGTGAAAATTAATGAACGAGTGTATCAGCTTTCTTGGTAAAATAAATGGCCATGAGGATATCCACCTACTGAGTTTTAATACTCATGTGTGTTTTTGTGTAAATTTCTTCCTATGCACAGGTTTGGGAGGTTACCTTGTAGATCTTTACTTCTATTCTTTGGGAGCTTAGGACTACGTGCTCCGAGGTCAGGGATCCACTTAGATTCTTTTGTTATTTTGTTGTCTCTAACTTTGTTTTGTTATCTTTGAGAATACTTATAAACATACCCAGTACATGGTCTTGTATACTTGTAAACCCCTTTTTAAAACAGTTTATTCAATATTATGATTTCAGCTCTTATATGTGAATATATGTAAATAATTCTTCATCACTACAATGCTGGGTATTTTTATTTACTCTTGAACATTCAAGCTATGTCCGCAGTGTATTCCGAAATGCAAAAAATTTATACGAATTTTATTTCGTTGCATTTTCATATTAAATGAATCTTTGGCTTCATCAAAGGGAAAAATGATCATTTCACAAAAGATCATTTCATAGAAAGAACTAAACTAGTGCGTTGGAATAAGACTATTTATTTACTGGACTTTTCGAGAGCCATTAAATATTTTCATAAAATTCAGAATGTGAAAAAATATAGGTTGTTGGCTTTATGAGCTTTTAACTCATAATTAATAATGAATTATTCAAGGTTAATTACATGTCTAATTAATATAAAAATTCGTTGACAAAATTGATATGTGTATCATCAAGTGGAGAGAGAATAGATAAAGATGAGTTTATTATTTTTGTGAAATTATTCGTGTCATTATCTTTATTTGTTAAAGTTAAGTAATAAGATAATTCTTAAAATAAATATAAAGCCAACAATAAAGGAGAAATCAACCAACCTTATCGTCCAAATAATCTTGTATAATGCCCCAAAAATTCGTATTAATAAAACAATAATAAGTGTCATAATGTCGGGATATTAAATATTAAATAAGTAAGGAAAAAAAGAAAAATGAGAGTAAGGAAACATGCGGCCAAATGGCACGAGTGTGCATGGTTTGTGTAACCACACTGGAGACTTGATGTAAAAAGTACGGGCTCAACATGAGCGTGTCGAGTGGTCGTACGACTCGATTTGAGGGAGCACGTGTTTCGATACGGCCATGTCCCTTGCTTGTGTCTCGTGCTTTGGCTGAGAAATATAAATAGGATGACTCTCTGATTTTAGACTTAGTTTACATGCAGAAACATAAAAAAAATCCTCCCATATTTCACCCAAAAACACTCTCTAAAACCATTACAAGAAGAAACAAAGAGACAACATCTTGTGACTCATTTTCTTGGATGTCAGGATTTTCTTTCTTGGATTACATTTGATTGTAGTAAAAGATTAAGGTTGAGAATGTGATTAGGGTTTGGGGTTTTGAATAGTATTGGCTAAATGAATGTTGGTGGTAGGAATTGTGTAAGTTGATGGGAGGAAAGTAAAGGAGGAATGTGTGATATATGTAAGGTAGGGTTTTGGAACTAAGTGGGTGTAGTAAAATAGGAATTCTGAGTATAATTATGGATTTTATTGAATTAAGGAGAGAAATGTTAATGCATGTGTATGGTGTGTTTTGGGAGATAATAATTCGAAAATGGAATGGGTTTGATTACCAAAGCTAGCTCTGATTTTGCTGAATTCGAGGTTAGTGTAGTGATCCACACTTATATAACTATTGATTGTATGTACATGGCTAAGTATAGAGAATTTGGGTAAATTGGATGAAACATAATGAGTTATGAATTTATGACGAGTTATGAATGAATTGTCATGTGAATGGTGTAAGAAATGAGGAATTGTATTAAAAATGAAAGTGTGATAAGTGCATTGTGAAATTGTGTTGTTTGAGTTGCCTTGGAAATGTTAGGATGAGTAATGAGATTAATGACCTGATATTTGAGCACCCATTCATTTTATTCATGTCAATAGAGGCGATAAAGTCGCATTAGGTATTGTGAACCAATGAGAATGAGCATCCAAGCAAATAACTCACGACACATGATGTCAAAAAGTCGACTAAGACACACTAGGATGGATGCAAAAGCAAGAACTCTTAAGGGAAATTAAGACCATAAAAATGGTATCAAAGGATATGTTACAAAGGATAAAAATAAGTGAGTTGCATAACATTTGCATCCTCGAGATCATACAATTGATAAAGCAAAAATGCATATTGATTTCACATGACTATTTGTGAGCATTTGATTATATTGTGAATAGATGATGGAAATGAATGAGCATGATCTTGTTATGTGAATTGCTGAAAATGGATGTATGAGAATAATGATCTGAAATTTTCTATGAATGAACGATTTATATTGATGGAGTGTTATATGTTGCAAGAAGGTTTTGAGAGATGTTGAATTGGATTGAGAACGTAGATTTGAACTAATGAATTCGTGACTTGATATGTTGTTATAAATATGAATTTATACATGTAGAGGGATTGGTATGGGGGCCATGATCGTTTACATGGGTTCATTTCAGCTCGTTGGAAATTTGATGTAAAACATATGATGGTCATATCCGAGACACATGATCCATGTGTGCTCCATGGAAAGGGAGTGTAAAATCCACGGTAGGAGTGCCATAAGGCACAGGATCGTGTGAATTCCTTGAAACTAAAGTGCAAAATATACTGGATGTGTAAAATATTTGGCACGACCGTGTGCCCTAAAACTGATCGGAGGTATGGCCATGCTCTTGACTATGTGGGATCAAATTATGTGAATAACAAAAAAAATTCATAAAGAAGAATTACTCAAGGATAATGTGCTTTTAGTAAAGATCAAAAGTTAATACAATAGATAAAGTCAAGTAGGAAGACTTAGGGATTCTTCCTTTTTCATAATATATTTGATAAAGCATTTAAGAATTAATGAACGAGTGTATGTACCTTACATAATCAGATAAGTGTCATGACTTGTATGCTTATTGAGTTGAAATCTCACTATATATTGTTTATTTTATTCCACGTGCTCTTCTTCTTGTTAATTTGGCATAAATCTTTACTTATATTGCTTGAAATTTGTTCAGACTGAGATTTGTTCTACGTTTGAGTTTTGAAAAAAAATATATATCAATTTTTGTAACAAAAATAGTAAATTATTGGAAAATTGTAAAATGAATTTAGGTGTTACATCTTGTGTGTGAGTATGGAGGAGTCACCTAAATGTAGTCCCTACGTAACTACTCAAGAATTAAATTTGACAATCAAGGATCTTTAAGAGGTGAAGATTTATTATTCCAATTCTATGATTATATGGTTGTAATTCTTTTAGGCTAACCTAAAAATTTTTGAAAAATTAAAATTGATTCCATTATGGTTAACCTACAGTGCTAAGAAAACAAAACATAAACTATAATTTTGAACTAATGAAGTAAAAAAAGAATTTTGGGTGAAAATATGTGATAAGTTAAGCTTGTTGAAAGAAATACGATATATATATATATACATAAAGAAATTAATTAACAAATAATTAATTAACACGTAAATAAAATGAACAGAATGTCAAATTTGGAATTCCATTCAATGCAGCAGAAGAAGAACGATACCTCGTCTTGGGTACGCTCGTATCCACATGCGTAGACGCGTCGAGATATGTGCAATGTTTTGCACCGGATCCTACACTGGAATCCAATCACCGAGATAGAAATAACCACATGTTGGTTATTTACAAAGAAGAAGAGAAGTGTCTCTTCTCTCCTCTTCCTTTTTGGTGGAAGAGTGGAATCAATGAGAAATGTGGAGGAAATGTGGCTTATATAGAAGTGGAGGTACCTATTCGTGAATAGGCACCTTTCCAAGCACAATTATACTTTAGTCCTTAAACTAAAAGTGTTTTTAATTTAATCCTTCTATCAAATAAATCATAATTAAGTCTCTTAACTTAATTATATTTATTCCACAACCCAAACATCATGGGCGGAATAAATTACTCTTTCATCTCCTACTCGCACATGACAATTGCGAGTACATATTCTCTCTTTAAGGATCGTTTTTCCATCTCATGTAGTGCGG
>CANYCX010779601.1:0-12591 GCA_948193385.1 Breynia disticha f. nivosa
TGGGCCGAGACTAATCCGGTTCGGGAAGGAGTTGGGGGTTAAGGTTCATTTCCCTTCCAATCGACGTTGCGGGGGATCGAACCGTGGTCCGCCCTACCAAGTTCAGCCCTCATTACCACTGAACCAAGAGGTCGTTGGTTAGGCTACAATTTATATGATCTCAATTATCATCAAACTTTCCTTTCACATGTTGTAGTCTTTCATGAGAATTTGTTTTTCAAATAGAAATGGGCCTTTGTGTAAGGATTTGTTCTCCTTACGTCTTGCTAATTTCCAAGAAG
The DNA here is from genome assembly GCA_948193385.1 of Breynia disticha f. nivosa. Classification (NCBI taxonomy): domain Eukaryota; kingdom Viridiplantae; phylum Streptophyta; class Magnoliopsida; order Malpighiales; family Phyllanthaceae; genus Breynia; species Breynia disticha. The sequence goes on from CANYCX010779601.1 coordinate 282, forward strand.
TTGAGTCATGTGATGAGGACTTTGCTTAAATTTTAAACATTGAGTTTGTAGAATCATAAATTCATATTCCATTATCATTTGCACCTTCTTCTTTAATTCATTCTCCAAGAAGAAGTAGTTGAACTAGGAAGGAATCTAGTTACTTAGAAGTATATAATACATAATTATCTATGTCAAGGCCCAATAATGTAACTAGATATCCTATTCAAGATTATTTAAATACTAAAACATGTTAGATTCTTATAGGGCTTTAGTTACATCAGCATCGTCTATCATTGAACCTAACACCTATAGTGAGGCAGTCAAGCAAGAATGTTGGAGGAAAGTAATGAAAGCTGAAATTGTATCTTTGAATGACAATAGTACATAGGAAGTTATGATTGTGCCATATAATCAACACACTGTAGGATGTAAATAGATTTTCAAACTAAAACTAAATGCAGATGGAATTAGAGAAAAACACAAAGCAAAATTAGTGGAAAAGGGATATAACCAATTGGAGGGTTTTAATTTCAATTAAAATTTTAGCCTTGTTGCAAAACAAAGTACTGTGAGAATATTTTTAGCTTTGGCACCACAATTGTAGTGGAATTAAAATCAAATGGAATTAAATAAAACTTTCTTGAATGGGGATTTGGAAGAAAAGGTCAAGGAGATGCCAGTGGGTTATGAAGTCGAGAGGGAGTCTCCAGTAGGTTCAAAGAGAGTTCTAAAGTTACAAAAATCATTATATGGTCACACAAAAGCTTCCAAACAATGGAATATGAAACTTACCATGGCACTTTTCGAAGATAGATTTAGACAAAGTAGACTATCCACTATTTTTCATTAATGAAGGAAGGGGCATATTGTATGTATTAGTCTACGTTAATGATATCTTAATAGGAAGTGAAAATGTGATTGTAAAAAAGATTCAAAGAGTTCTTATCTAAAATGTTTCATGTAAGAAATACGATAGCACCACACTGGTTTTTAGGCCTCGAAATTGCAAGATCATATGTAGGTATTATCATGAACAAAAAATACACCTTGGATTTGCCAGATGAATATTTTTACTTAGAGTTCAACTCATCAAACACTCCTGTGGATGTGAAACTAAAGCTGAGCAGTTTTGGAGAAGAGGTTTTAGTAGATGCAACAAAATACTTGAAGTTAGTAGATAACTAATTTATTTGTGCTTCACCAGACCATATATAAATTATGCATCGCATGTGATGTCATAATCATGGATAGACCACAAAAAAAACACATGTATGTTGTATTTAGAGTTCTAAAGTATTTAAAGTAAATCATATGCCAGGGACTATTCTTTGTAGCGAATTATGATATGAGGTTGAATGCATATAATGACAACGATTGAGCCTGTTGCAAGGATACAAGAAGATATGTGAGTGGATTTTGTATATAATTGGGAAGTTCATTAATAAGTTAGAAGTAAAAAAAAATCACTTGTAGCTCTCAGCTCTACAAAAAATGAATACAGAGCAATCACAGGGTGTTGCCCATGAGGTAGTTTGGTTAAATCACTACTATTAGAAATTGGAGTGGATCATATGGAACCAATAGTTATGTTCCGAACAACCAACCAGCAATAAGCATGTCGAGAAATCCTACTTTCCATGAACAATCTAAGCATGTGAAAATAGATTGCCACTTCATCAGGTAAATGGTATTGTCTGGAGTTATAGAACCACGATATGTACATACAACAATGCAACTGGCTAATTTGTTCATCAAGGCTCTCCCTAAACCATCACTGTAAAATTTGCCGAACAATTTGAGTATTTTGAACATTCCTGAGAGAAGCACTCAAATTGAGGGGCAGTATCAGACGACGAAGAGTTTGAATAATGTCATGTCATTAAATAAGGCCCGATGTTAGCAACGAACATATTGTATGGAGTATGATTTAATTACTTTTTGTTGTTTTCAATATTTCATTTTAAGCTTTTGATTTTGTATAATTGTAACAGAAATAAATAAGATAATATGAGCATAAATATTTGCACGTCATTGGCAATAATGTGTGATGAAAATGATTCCATAACAAATTCTCTATCTTGTTTGTTACAATATTATTACTCTACTCAAATATGAAATGAAGCATAAATTTTTTGTATTAATTTGATATGTTGTTCAAATAAGTTACAGTAATTATGATTAGGAAAATGAAGGCTTTTTTAATAGATGTTTCACTTTATGGTGGAACAATATTACACAAGGAAGGTTATTTTCAAAAGATATAACCCAAGTTTCTTATGATAATAAATTCAAATTATTGTTTCTTGCGAGAAATGTAATTACTGTATATGATAAATTTTCATGAGATCATAACTAGGCGAAATAGTGATATAGAAAGGTAATCTATGGACGAATAACGATTAGCTAGAGAAAGAAGATAGTGAGTAAGCATTTATGAAATGAGTTGTGTAAATTGTCAGAAGATCATGTTGTTGATGATCACGCAGCCAAACTACAATAAATGGAATATGGTCATTAATAGAGAAAGTTTATACTCGCACCGCCATATACGAGTGAGAGATAAAAGAATGAATACATCAAAAATCCTCCGACCAATATAGGTGAGACTTGAACATGAGATCTCTTTAATTGACTTGAGTATTTCAACCACTAGATCACTATACGTTGTTAAATGGTTTACGTCTCTTATGCACATGCTATTTTAAACTCTATGAAGCTTTTCAGATCAGGTCTTGTAATCTAGCAATATAAACTAGCTCATTATCATCAATAATATATATAATATCAAGTGTGTTTAGCGACACTGAATGTTTGAGTTTATGTATCTACTTTATTTTAGTAGTGTGATTTGATGAATGCATAGTTTTAAAGATAAAGAAAAATTAGCCCATGATCGAATCATCTTCCAGAATCCGGTTGCCCTCAAAAGACTCGATAGTTGCACAAAATCTATGTTGCGACTGTCCATGCATGATAGTCAATTACTTACGAAAAAACTATAGTTGTTGCTGGCGTAGAAATGTGCATCCTAAATATTTTTTTGCTAGAATAGAATTGCTTATTCATATGCATGCATTTATGGGAAAATTTTTCGACATGAAATTATAAAACATGCGCTATGTATATTTCTTTTAAGAGAGATAGAAAACTTGTTCTAGTTCTGTAATTGGTCAGCCAATTACAAAAAAAAAAAGCTAAACATACAAACACTTTATAAGAAACCTAATTAAGGTAGTTCAAGCTTTAAAAGCTTTGCACCAAAGTGTTACAAGAACTCCAATTGACATTAACGTTATCTTCAGCCAAAATTCTCTCCAACTCGACAGGCCGGCAAGGGATCGCAAGCGCACCTTCATGATCAAAGCCATACTCCTCAGCTGCTTGCTCTAAGAGCCTCAGAAATGAAGGGTGTGTCAGGTAATTCAATGGGACAACAAACCTTTTAGGTTCATTGTCACCCACAGCTATGACTGCAAAGTGCCCCTCCTTCACATCTTGAGGTACATATGTGGAATCACAAACTTCTTCACCCATATCAAAATATGAACTCGATTTTTTTCCCTATTAAAAGGCTTTGTTGTAGCTTCTTGGCTACAATTTTCAGCTTAATAATTCCATTCTTTTTCTTGCTGGTATTTTTAAGCTTGGCCATATTCGAACTAGGGTGTACTACATGTAATTTGTCTTGCTTATTCTTCAATGTGTGATTGTTTCAGAAAGGTTAGGGCCATTTTATAGGGTTCATGGTAAAGACAAGGATGAGATAGGACGGTGTGTATAACAAGAGCATTGCATGTGAGTGAGTGTACCCATAAGCAATGATAAGTCCCTTTTAGATAGTCATTTCCGCATTCAACTTTTTGGACATTTTATTCAGTATAATAACATAAAAAGAATGGTAATGAGAACAGTTCTGAAAAAAGCTAAAATTCATTGCCATTTAAATTATCCGAACACTTCAATTATTATTATTTTTTAACACGAAACCAAAGAAAAGTGATATTTTAATGTGAGGAATGCTTGCTGCTTGTTTTTAATGGCTTCAAATTACATATTTTGTCTTTACTTTTAGGGTATCTCAGTATGCGAGTAGAGATAGATTGGTAATATATGTGAGAGTTGATGGTCTTGTGTACACGTATGTAGACTTATTATGAATGGTACAAATTGTAAAATTTTGTATAATGCTCGCGACTATATTGCCTATCATTATTAGATTACTTACTATTTGTCCATAAATTAAGAATTTTTATTACTGGGCTCAGAATTCATTGTTACTTAGACTAGATGACTCTGATACCATGTAAAAGTCCATGAGTCATGTGCACACTTGTGTAGACTTATTTACAATATAAGTTGTAAAACCCTCTAATACAAAATCAATTGACTTGTATAAGACTCACAATTATATCATTATAAACTACTTAATCATTTTCTGTTTATTTAACGTAGGGCGCATTCCCAACAATCTGTGTTTCATTTGAAAAAAAACTTAATTTTTTGTTCCGGCACAGATAATTTTTTATTTTAGTATCGCTATTTATAAATGCCCGTTTATGAAATCTAAATAGACTACATTTAGCTAATTATATTTTGGGCAAATTACATAATACCTATCTTAACCTTTTTAATTGCACTTTTTTGAAAAACTTTAAAAATTACAGAAATAACTTTTACTTTGCATTTTATACTTTAATCCTACAAAACAACAAGATAAAAACTACTTTGATAAAAAGATAAAAAAATTTTAAAAGTACCTAAAAGTAATTAAATAGTTTATATATAATAAATATGCAAAAAAAAAGTTCAAAACAACGAAAAAAACTTAAAAATATAAATAAAACATTGTTTATGAAATATTAAAGTAGTTTATGCAATATTAAAGTAGAAGGTGCAATATTAAAATAAAAGATGGTGTATGGTATAATTATCCCTATATTTTTTTCCAAATGTTTATAATTGTTATATGATATAATATCTTAATATTATAACTATTAAAGGTGGACTCATTATTCAGCTTAAACTGCTTAACAAAACAAATCTGTCGCATGCATTTGAAATTGATGTTTTACAAGTTGTAGAAACATTTGCATGGAGTCGTCTCAAGCCTTTTAATTGAATCAGAACAACTTTAAATTTTAATTAAATGCTATCTATAACTGAGTTTATCATATATTCTGGGTAAGTTAACTTGATATATGCACCTTAATGTTTCACTTTTTGGAAAATCAAAACAGTTAGAATTATTTATTTTATTCCATTATGCTAAACTATGAATAATTTTTGTGCTTTCGAGAAAAAAAATTATTTGCTCAATAAATGTTTTAATAATATTGGAATTGTGTAAGTAGACAGTAAAGTAGAATGTTTTAGTAGATTGGTGAGTCAAGGTAGATATGTGATTATTATTGATATTTTAACAACAACTATTATTTTATCCGTTTTTTTAATTTTATAATGAATTTACATCTTTTATTAATAAAAAGTCTAAATCATGAAAAATTAAAAATAAATGATATCTTATTTCTTTGAACATAAAGAATAAACAAGTCGTCATTTTAACTAACTTGATGGAGCAAACTTGAGATATACACGAATCTCTAGAGAGCCAATAGAATAAAAGTCCCACGTGTTTCACAAAACAAATGAACTGTACGGAACAGTACCATCTGTACCTTAGCTTGCTTCCATTTTTAGCATTTACTGTATGTGCAAATCGTTTCCACTCCATATAAAATCACCAAATATATGCTTGAAAATTTCAAAACTAATAATTCTTATTACTTTATTGAAAATGTTATGCTTTTTAATTTAATTTAATTTACTTTAAAACTAAAAATAAAAATAATGTATTCGTTAGCAATAAGCCTCATTCAAAACCAAAAATGGAACTGAAAGCCGATAATGAATAAAATACGCGCGGTATTTAACGGAGGCGAGACTTACTTATTTTAGGACACAGCGGAAATAAAGCATCATGCGAACCTCTCCAAAAACCATCCTGGTTGCCTTTCCCACGAGTATACGTTACTATACTGAGTACGAGCTTTATTTTTAGTGTACAGAGAAAGAAAACTATTTTCTTTCTCCATTTAGTTTCTCTCTCAGAGAATTCTAGTAATGATGGAAGAGTGCATTAGTTTTGTTTGTGGGTAGTTATTTATTACTTTTATAATAGACTTACAAAGTCTATTTTGCCCTTCAATTTTACTCGTAATTATAAGCGAGCCCAACTCCCATGCGCACATAATAAGACGATGTCATTTTAAGCGAGCCCAAAAATCTCACTCTTGCTTCACCTCTAGCTTAACGTGACTTCCTCCTAGTTCAATTTCATAATCACTAGTTTTCGCTTCGCTTTGATCTCACGAAAACATTCATATACACTGTTACTTTTTCTTATGAAAAAGTAATGAGCACAAATTTAATATGATTTAATGAGTGATATGTAATAAAAAGAACTTCCTCCTTTTAAATAACTTTTCATCATATGTTTAATGTTTAATTGACAAGGCCTTATCTACCTGTTCATTGTTAATGCAACCTTGTTTAGGGTTCTTATCAAATTAAACAATTAAGCATATGCTTCCTATTATTTAAAAGAGTCTTAAAGGTGAATTAGAGTTATTCACTCTGTGTGGGTCTCACATTAGGAAAGTTGACATCAATTTAGTTCTCTTTTCATCCCTTGGTCGGCTTATACACATATCACATAAATATGTCATAGTGTTCAATCCACTTAGGACGTATGTTTCATTTAACACTATACGAAAGCATCAGTCACCTAATGTGTCAAAGCGCTATTACTTTTGTCCTCTTTTAAGTCATATACTTAAAAGCTTTCGGTTAATACAGAATAATGGATGCTCTCACTCTATCCATCTTACATTCTTACATATGAAAACACAATTCTTATTATGAATTCTATCCATGTGAGTAGAAAATTTTCTCCAATATACAAAACTATACTTAATAATTCTTGTATAATGCTATATGTCCATAGACATATGCCAGTCTAACCGTAACACCCTGGAAATTCGTCCATTTAAAGATTTAAATAATGATTATGAATGAGAAGGAAATATGTGTGTGTGTTGTTTGATTTCCTTGCATCTGCAGAGGAAGTATTGTGAGTTTGGTTGAAACTAAGGTAACGAATGATCTGATCCTTGAATGAAATTGTAAAGGATGAGATGTTATATTTTTGGGTGTTCAACAAGATCTAATTCAATGTTAATTTATGTTAAATTCATGTGTAATGATGTTGGGATATGATATAGATGCATGAGCATAGATATTATGGAAGTTAGGTTACGAGAATGGGGAAAATGGAAAGAATAGATGAGGTACAAGTTGATGTGTATGATGGTTTGATTTGATCTTGATTAAGCAGGTTAATTCAATGTTTTATGATGTTCAATTATGTTAGAATGATGTTTAAAGTAAGTTGCAAGTATGTATCCATGAGGATATATAGACCAGGAATCGAAAGAAAGTCGAAATCGCAAAGTGGTGCTGGAAATGCAAAATAACATATGTTTAAAGACACATAAACATACATTACTCTTGAGGTATGATGAATAACGTATGTTTAGGGTAAAGTAACGTATGTTATTTCCTGCTGAGTGCCCAGAATTTCATTTTTACTAACGTACGTTAATTGGCAAAATAACGTACGTACGTTAATGGGGGTCTGTACATGTCATTAAAAGGCCAAGGACAGCCACAAACGAGGAAAAAACAACCCCAAACCCCTCAAACACTCTCCCAACTTCCCAAACTCATTCCTAAGCCTCCCCAAACACATAACCTACCAACAAACATCGATATTTCAGCAGATTAACATCGATTGTGACCTTCAATCGATCCTTTCTCACCTTAGGGTTAAAAGCTACGGGAAAAAGGTAAGAATTTACAATTCAAGGCTGAGATGTGAATGAAATTAGCTGCATTTGGTAGGTTTTTGATGGGTTTTTATTGTAGTTTCATGATTCCATAAACCTTTAACCTTAAAACATAAGATTTAAGGAATTAGGGTTTATGGAGAAATTTCGGGATTTGGAGGAAATTGTTAGATAAATGAGAAATTAAGTGTAGAACAATGTTTATGACATGGAATGTAATACATTTTGTATAGGAGGCAACAAACAGAACCTGAATCGGAGATTTGCGCCGGATCGAATATGCAGGAACGCGAGGTAAGTGTTTTATGCCGCTTACTACAGAATGTTTGCCTTTGTGTGGTTAAACCAATTGTGAGTACTGTTGTTCTTGTTAAAAGATAGTGAAAAATATGATAAAAGTAAGACTTGATTTGTTGGTGTTTGATGAGGACCTTTAGGTTGAATATGGTTTGCTTGGACTTAGTGAGTTATGGCTGTTATGTTGCAAAGTGTTGTGAATATGAATTAATGAATGAAAAGTGATGCTTATAAATGTGTATTGTGTGAATGTGATGGATAATCGTATGTATAAAGTTTACGATGAAATATGTATGGATTGCTTGATGAATGGGAGTGAGATGTACTTGACATGTTATGAATGCTAATTGGGTGGTTATATCAATGTTGAGGCTTGCTCAATTATAAGCATGTATATGATATGTGAGAAGGGTTACAAATGCTTTATTGTGATATGATATTTTGTGGATGATTTGGCCACAAGTTGGCATTTATGAATGATATTGCGAATTTATGTTGAGAATCCATATGCACGATATGAGTGTTCCTTCTTGACTTTATGATGAACTCTCTTCGAGTTACATAAGTATGTGTTGGTTATGCCAAACTTGGCTATATTGAGCATGTTGGCTTGTGTTATGATACGAATAAATTGTGGAACATTCATGTGCATGTGTATTGTGGGAATTTGAGATGAAATGTATGGATTTGCATTCATACATACTATATTGTGTTGGCATGAACACGTGTATGTTCATGCATTGTGATACGGGAGCTTAAAGCTCACATATGATAAGATGGGGGATTAGCCCAAATGTTTGAGAACACAAGAGCTTGCCTCTTAGTATTATGTTTATGTCGAGCGAGAGCTCGATGCCGGGCAAGGCCCGATGAATTGTGATTAAATGGGGGATTAGCCCGATTGTGAGAAAGATGGGGGATTAGACCAGTTGTGATTTGATGTCGAGCTAGTCCCGATGATTTGATGCCGAGGGAGAGCTCAATGATTTGATGTCGGGCTAGACCCGATGATTTTAGACCCTGGGGTACATATGTGTGGACAATGCATTAGCTTTTCATTGGAATTCATTATGCATACATATTATTGAATGGCATAGAAATTGAATGCGTATGAGTTTGGTTATGATATAAGTATAATTCGTGATTTGATGATGTGGACCTTTGTATGAGTTTATGATTGGCTTGTATTTTGAGCAAGCTATGAGTGTTATTAAATGGATTGTACGGATGGATATAACCCTGCATGATTATATGTAAATTTGTACGAGTTGTATGATCGATTTGGATTAATGTTATGTGTGGTGGTTTGATGATAAAAAGATAAGATTGATGGTATGGTGTTGCCTTGTTATTGAATAAATGGATATGGAATTGAATACCTCGATGTATGAATATGAATGATGTTATATGTGTTGAATATCAAAAATATGAATGAGAGAATGTTAATGATGATGTGTGTTTGGACATGGGTTATGAAATGATGCCTGGTGAATGATATTGATGGTTACGATTTGCTGTTGTGATCTTGATGTTAGGATGTTAAATATGTGTTAATGGACATGTTTGATGATTTGAGTGTTTAAGATGAAGGAATAAGTGCTTGGAAGGATGGATTAATGTGCTAAGTGTTAGTAAAGTTGTGAATGTATGATATACAATTCGAAAATGGGCAGAATGCTACTGAAAGCCATTAACGTACGTTATTAGGGGATATAACATACGTTAATGAGTTCAAATATATGTTAATTTCAAATTGACCTACGTTATTCTTCACCTGGAATTGTAGTTTTGCCTGTTGATGAATAACGTACGTTATGGCTTATCAAACCTACGTTAATGTGGTCCAGAAACCCTATTTTAGCCTAAATAATGTCCTAATGATTATCTAAATTAACCTAATGATTTAGGATGTATTCCCTAGAGCATGAACACATAAAATGAAATGATAAACACTCAACATGGTATGTTTATGGTTTGATTGGGAGATTACTCAAGATTGATTGAGAATGATATGAGAGAGGAAATGATAAATAATTTGTTGTGGCATGGCTATGGTGAGCCATTAGAGAGGATAGGCTGGGAAGGCCGAGGACTCCCCTGCACTCCAGCTTTAATAACACTAGGGGATCACTCACATAGTATACTTTGTATACTCATCTGTGTTTGCTGTTGATTTATGTGCAGAGTGACAGGTACCAGGGACAGGACTACGTGATTGGCGAGGCTAGTGGTGCGGTACCGAAGGTCGGGCTCCCAGTTGTTATGGTTGTGTGTATATTTGTGTATCTATACATACCTTAGTATAGATGGGTTTTTATAAAGTTGTCATACTAAATGATTTTTACGGCTTCCGCATTTCTAAACTATATTTGATGTATGGTTTGTAGTCTATGTGTTGGACAAACTATGTTTTCATTTGATCCTTCTTACAACCTTTGTGTTTTAAAGAAAAAAAATATTGCTAAAATTTGTATTTATTCAAAAAGAAAGTTTACAAAAATTGGCATCACATTTAGTACAAAACTATACTTAATAATTCTTGTATAATGTTATATGTCCATAGACATATGCCAGTCTAACAGTCAAGAAATAAATTCTTTCAACATGAGATTTTCAACTAACAAATAAACAGATCTACTTATAAAATCTCTTGTGTTCTTATCTGTGAACCCCATTTTTGAATAAATGTAGATTTTTGGCAACCATTTTTTTTCTTTTTAAAACAGAAACATACGAGAGAGAGGAAAACTAGATAAACAATTTTCTAACACATTAACAGAACCAATGAGGGCCATACACGAACAATTAGCAAAATGCGAAAGCAATGGAAAAACATTTACATGCCATGTTTGAAATTCTCATCTCTACTAAAGTTGTATAGGCATACAGATAAACATAACCAAAACTGTAACGCCCTCCATTTTACGTTTTATTACGAAATCTAAATCACTAAAGTACTCTATTAAAATCATCCTTTTCTCTTTTAATCACCACAACCCCATTCTCTCTCCATACTCTTTCTCTCCATCACTATAAACCCTAATCACCATCTCTCTTCGAAAACCCTAAGGTTCAGAAGCTCCAAAATCCGTTGGTGACCTAGTTTTGGTAAGTCTTTCTCCACAGTTCTTGAAAATCTCGTATGGATTCCTTACCCTAGGTTTCTAACGATATTTTTCTGCCATTTAAGCTCCAATTTGAGCGTATGATAGCTCTTTGGAAAGCTTAATGTGTATATGACCTAGAGGTAACCATCTTTTGTGTTATTTTGTGGTTTAGGTGCCTGAAAACGTCGAAAGGAAATCCTTCCTCCAAAGTGATGAAAATTAGGGTTTTTGTGACTGGATATTCTACGTGTTTTCGTTGCTTAGGTAATCTTCTTTGTGGTTTATTGGTAGTTTTTTTAGTGTCAATTTCTTTGGGCAATGTTTAGTTAGGAATATAGAAGAAAGATTAGGAGAAAGTGTAGGGTTTTATGGGAGAGAATCTAAATTAAAGATGTTTAGAACATCAGGGAGTGTAGAGATTGCTTAACCGACCTAGCTACACCTATATGAGCAAATCATACACTAATAAGTGCAATAATGGGAAGTATAGTAGTTAGGTGAGGACTTTAATGTGGTGGTTAAGTAGTTAGGAACAACCATTAATGAAGCTAGGATAAATATTACGGGTGAGGAGAGAGAAAGAAGAATGAATACACTAATCGAACACGTAAATGATCATTCATTCTTATTATAGTTAGATATCAGGAATGTGTCATTAATGTGAAGTTATGGTTTTGGTAATAGAAAATCAAAATCCCAGTGAGGGAAGTTAACGACCGAGCCATTAAGCGGATTTGTGAAAAGGTAAGTCACATGACTGCAACTATCCTTGTTTGTATGCATTGATTGTGAAATGTTTGGTTTGAGTGTGGTATAGTGTGTTGAGTGCTTGTGGAATGCTTATAAGTTTATGAGATACGGAATATAATGATTTTGTATGTGTTTTGATTGAGGTTGCTTTTTGGTATACTTATGTTCATTGGCTATACCTGATGACTTGAGGAATTTATGAGATTTGTGTTGATAATGTTGTTTTTGAAAACATCATTGGATGTAAAGTATGGCTTGAACAAATATTGA
>CANYCX010779636.1:0-10912 GCA_948193385.1 Breynia disticha f. nivosa
GTTTTCATTTCATTCTTGTATTCACATTTCCGATTTCATACGTGAAATTCATATTCGTACCTCGTTCATAAATCAAACATATAAAAGCAACTCACGTTCGTAATAACATTCACATTTCGATCGTAATAAATATATATAGAACCATTCATTTTAAATAAGCCAAATAGTGAGATATACTCACCTCTCAGCTGAAGTACTCGGACTGATGCGAACTCTCGTCCCGTCCGACTCGGCTACGCTGCCGTCCTATAATATATATCAATCATACAATAACATATAATCAGTAATATAGTTATATCTTCCAATATAATTACTAATTTAATGCATGCCCTATGAATTTTCTTTAATTTACCTCTAAATATCGCAAACCCTAGCCGGAATCCTAACCCTTTTTCTTATCGTTAATCGAATCAATAATAATTAAATTTAACGAATTCCTAACTTAATTTTAAACTCAATTCCATCTATATTGACTAATTCTAACAAAAATTAACTCGAAACAATTATAGCAAAACTCGTTGAAACTTAAGAAAACTTCGAGTTTTACCTGTTGCGCTTATACCGTTGGGATCCTTGCTCGAAACTATGAAAGATTCGATAACTCGAATCAATTTTCTAACTAATTTTCACCTCACCACCACTTAATATCTTGCTTTTCCCTCTCCTGGACGTCCTTATTTTTTCTCTGAAGAACTTTGGGAGTTTTAGTTTCTGAATGATCGAGAAATGTCGAGAACTCTTCGTTTTAACCCAGAATTTGTGGAGAACGCGTGATGGGCACCATATTACGCGTGGTCGCTGCCACCATGCGTTTTTGGGCAGCCACCACGTGTTCTTGGCTGTCCCAAAGGTTTATCCTTCGTTTCAGCTTCGTTTCGGGTATTTTTGACACCGTTTTAGCACCCTTTTGTCCCCCTTTCATATACTTGTTTCTAATCGTTTATTTTCATCATTTTAATTGTAAAACACTTTAATTAATTTTTTTTACTAAACATATTATTTAAAATATTAATCAAGTGATTCGGGACGAGGATGTTATAAAAATAATATTATTTAAAAACATAGAAATTTTTTAAATGCAAAAAATAGAGTTGATTTCATAAAATAAACATTTTTAGGCACAAAAATTCTACAAAGACAAAAAAATTACGAGCGGCTCCAAAACATAATGAGGGAAGGCAAAAGAAAAATCCATACACATGGGAATTCGATTGAACACAACTCGAACGGAGTAGATTTTTTAACAATTGATGGAAAATTGGGCGGAACACGGGACAACCTGATATTAAAAATAACGGAGATAAGACGAAATTGTTATTTAGTATACCCGTCCCATTTCTCGTCTCAACCCGTCCCGCTATAGAAAAAATATAAAATAATACAAATATGTATAATGTAATGTAAAATATATTATTGTTTAACTAATTTATTAATATATTATTGTTTAACTAATTTATTACAAAAAATATAATCTAAATAATTTTATTTTATTTTTAAATTAGATATTGATTATAGTATGAATTTTATATTTTAGACTATAATATTTACTAAAGAATCATATATTTTATAAATAGAAAAAAATCATATATTTAAAAGACGGGGCGAGGACGGGTTTCATATTTTTTAAATGGAGCGGGGATGAGATATTAATTTTGTAACCCGATGAGTTACGAGACAGGGACGAGGAAGGAAAAAATTTAGTGGGATGGGGACGAGGAGGACATAATCCGACCTGACTTGCCCCATTGTCATTCCTACATAATGTTAAAGAAACAATCATATTAATTAAATCAAAGATAACACTAAATTAACTAAATAAAAGAAATAACAATTGACTAAAAATACACATTTAAACGATACACGATTTATGATCACTTGCTTATGATACGATGCAAACAATACAAATTTAATTGTTATAGTATTTGTCACAAATAATGACATTTGATAAAAAGTAACATAATGCAATTATAACATATTTAACACAAATTGACAGCTCTATTTCTAGCGTTATAGTCGTTGTCTAATACAGAGAAAATGTATCTGTGACAGTTGAACAATTCGATACAAATAAAGTTTCTCATCCAAAATACAATTTTATCTCCCATTGTTAACAAAAAAAAATCCAAAATACAATTAAAAATGCAAAGCTAATATAAAAAGTAGCTAGTTTATCATCACTATTCTAAACACAAAAGATGAAATTACAATTTTAAGCTTACAAAATAAAAATAATATTACAGCTCTTCATGGTTCTTATTTGGAAGAATTTTTTTTATATTCATTATGATTTCTAAAAATTATAAATAAATAATATTAAATTTTAAATTATTTAATAATTTAGAAAAATCAAACAAAATAAAAATAAAACTAAACATAATTTATAATATTAAACTCTTGAATAATGTTTTTTCAATTTCAACAAACTTATTTAAAACTCTCAACTAACCTTGTAAACATATATGGCTTTCATTTGCAATCCTATATTCATCTATCATCCCATTACGTGCATTCGTAACTTTCTTCATCAAATCGTTACTTCATTTCTATGCTGGTTTAGTCCTGATATTTGAGCTTAAAACGAAGATCTAATATAATAACAGCAACAAAAATCATTTTGTTTGTTGAATGTATAGAACCTTAATATTTAGTTTGATTTTTTTGGATTAATTCGGATAAAAAAATGTCAATTTTTTTTTTAAATTTTAATAGTGATATAGCATACGACAATAAAAGCAGTAAATTAAAGAAAATTTTACTTGATTATTGCCTCGAAAAGACTTGAGATTTTTTATAAATAAAACTATGGGTTTTCTCCTATATGCACGATTGTCGATTTGAAGGCGTGCACTTTCGCAAACCCATCCTACTGAATGATTGGATAAAATGTGAATCTAAAGAAAAGTATTTTTTTTTCTGTAAGTCTGTCTAAAAGTAATGTGAAAACTGATTCAATCTCCTTTTAGAGTTTCTGTCTAAAAGTAACGTGAAAACTGATTCAATCTCCTTTTAGAGTTTCATAATTTAAGCTATTTATAATATTAAAAATTACGCCATAATTCCATAACTTGACAAAGACATTATCAATTAATCACGTGTAATTTATTTAATTATGGATGGACCTATGACTATGAACATTTTTCTTCAAATCCAGGTTTTTCGTTTGAATATTTAGTTCGATTCGGAATTGAAAATTAAAAAAAAATCCTTGTTTAGTCGTAATTGAAAGTTACTAATGGAAGGGAAGACAATGGGAAACACCCCAACGTGTGAAACAAAAAGGGCGTGTTTGGTTGTCCCACAAAACTAATTAATTAATTGAGAACTTCAACCCTTTTCAAAACAACATTAACGGGAAATCCTCTTCTTCATCTTCATCTTCTCGGGAATACCTTCTTTTCTCCCTTACAACACTCAACAAACACCACGTTACTCTTCCTAGAGAGACGAAGCTCATTAATAAGAACTATCGCAGCTACGTCCTAGAGAGAGAAAGCTCAATCCCATTTTGAAGCCATGATCAAGAAAAGGAAGAAGAAGAAGAAGAACTGTAACAAGAGATCGACATGTCATGTATGTCTGGCACTTGTTCCACAGGTTTTTCTTGTTCAGTCCATATACCATTAATGGAGGACACCGTTGTCGAACGACGTTTGTTTCGAAGAGTTCTTTGTTTCGGGTTGAAGAAGACGAATTCATGAGTGAGTAAAGAATCTTTAGAGGCGTACATGGGGAAGCCAGGCATTTGTTCTTCATCTTTCATCTCTTTTTTTTTGTGTTAATTCACCATATCTTTACATTTCCTTCTTTATAGTTTGTAAAATATTTCAAGGCAGTCTCAAAGCTAAGAAATAATACGAGTTTAACTGGTTTCCATGGCGCCTCTCTCTGCATGTTTTCCTGCTATTTCTTTTCGAGTTCAACTGGTTTCCATGGTTTTAATCTAAATATATAAATAAATAATGAAGTTGTTATAATCTAATTCATTTGTTCTTCAAATTGGGTTTGGTTGGTATAATGTTAAATCTATAATAGATGAATTTGAACATATATTTGGGAGTTATTATTAGCAAATGTCATTTTCTGGTTTGTAGGTTTCACCCACCACCATAATTAACATAAATTAAGTGCATATAAAATCGAATAATTAGGAAGACATATATAAAACGCAAGCAAACAACGTGACTTCAATTTCATTGTTTTATTCTTCTCTTCTTCTGTTATGTTTTTGTTGAATTATTGGTAGGTTAGGAACTGACCCATGAATTTGACGTTAGAATTATTGTCTCTAAGGAAAATGTTTTTTTATGACTAAACAACATAAGAATCGGTAAAGAGATTATATCAAAATGGACATGACTGCGGCCGCTTCACTTTATCGTGTCTTTTTCTGTGCAAACGCTCTCTTTATCGTATATTTTTTGCATCGATTTTTTATCGTAATTCTTTTATATTCATATATTTTTGTTATCTCTTATAGAACAAAACATTTGTTGGTGAATGGAGATAAAAATTTCACGATAGAATTTGCAAGGTCTCTCTCATATTCAAGAACAAAAAGTAATTAAAGCAAGAAGAAAATGGATTTATGAGGGTTAAAAGGAGTTGAATTTAATAATGTATTTGGTATCTGTGACTGACATTTCAAAATGATACGGCTAGCATTACGCCCGAGGCTTCTTATTTGTTGACTTTCTACCTTGTTTTTCCATATGTTGTATAGAATATTTTTGTGATCTTTAATGGTGTTTGAAGTTAGTTTAAAATTAATATTTTAATAATTAATATAAATACAGTGTTATCAGAACCGGACCGAAGATCGAACCGAAAAAGGGACTAGGTGGTTGGTTCATTGGTCGAACCGGTGGTTTACTGGTCAAACCGGTAATTTAAAAATAATATAAATAAATAAATAAGTATATATAAATATAGAAAATTATATAATTTTTTTAATTAGTTAATTTTTTAATATTCAAAAACCTGTCCGGTTCACCGGTTCAACCGACCGGTTCGCCGGTTTTTACCGGTTTAATGCCGGTTCACTTGCAGACTGGTTTGAATGGTGTACCGGGACCGGACCAGTGACCGGTTCACCGGTTCACCCGTCCGACCGGCCGGTTCGGTCCTGTTTTTATAACATTGTATAAATACCACACCAAAAGATTTATGTGGACGTTTTTAATAATAAATACATTTATTTATACTCAAACTACGTAAATAATTTAACGTGGCAATTTGTTTCCCTATCTTCAAACTACTAACAAAAGTGATGTAAGTAATTTTATCATTCAAATTGATGAGAAATGTGAAGCTCTTTATATTCGCAAGTCAATGCTGGTAAGTAATTCTATGTAAGTAAATCTAATAGTGGGTGAACTTTTTGTAAGTCAGTCCAACAATTGGTGATCTGTTCGTAAATATAAAGTCATCAAGTGGTGACAATTAATTATTGATCATTAAAATAGAAAAATATTTTATTAAGATATTCTTTCATTGAAACATTATAGGTAGGATTCACAACTTCATATTATGCTAAGTGTTATTTCTCGAGCTATACAAAATTCTATCAAAATCACTATATTAACTTGGATATTAATTGGAAATTTATTTGGAGAACTACCCACCACACTTTTTTGTTTGCAAGTATCAAGAAATCGTTCAAATTCACGTTTTTTTATTTAACATTGCTAAATTCCATCAACAACACAAATAAATTAAAATTTTAAAATATCAACAATTAATCTAAATTTATATTCAGTAGAATATTTTTAAATGGTGTAGATAAGTATAATATTAAACTAAATTTAATTTTTAAAATCTTAACCGATTAATCTAAATTTATTTTTAGTGGAACTTTCCAAATAATGTAGATAAGTCCATTATGTAAGTAAATTCATTTTTTTAAAATTTAAATAGAATAATCTAAACTTATATAATCAAATATATTGTTCAAGTAAATTTAATTTTTTAAAATCTTAACCTAATAATCTAAATTTAGGAGTTAAATACTTACGCTCCGTTTGTTTAGAGGAATTCATTTTCCGGGAAAATATTTTTCTGATTTTCTAATGTTTGTATCAACGGAAAATAAATCAACAAAATTATAACTTAAAAATCAATGGAAAATAATTATTATTCTTAACAATTTTTTTAAAAAATATGTATCTTATCTAAAATATAAAATTACAATTTTCTTTACATTTTTAAATATTTAAATATGACATACCGAAAATAAGATTCTGGAAAATAAGATTTTGAAACATGGAAAATATTTTCCGCAGAAAATTAACTTCCGTCAAACAAACAGAGGTTTAATTTAAAATATTAATAATCTTTCTTCCAATTTGAGATAATGTTGAGAGTATCCCTCTGGCAAGAGTTTAGCATTGCTGATTCGGTAGTAATTGCATAATTTTTAACAATTAACGGACCAAACATTCAATAATATCACATTAGAATTACTATTTGGAATTGTCTACAAATTCAAAGCAATTATTACAAAATAAAACCTTATCTTTTCCTTACATAATGATTCTGTGAACTATATGTTGGAAGAACTTTCCAAATCTTACATTGATTAAGAGTGATAAATAATTTTATATACAGTGGTCTTATATTGCTTATGAGTAAAAAATGTGGATATATATTTTTTTAATAAATAAGTCTCAGACTGTATGTATTATATTTTTTTTAGTTAATTAACTAGTGAGATATAATTTGGGAGTGAGTTTTTTTTTTGTGAGAATAAGAGAATTTTTACAATTTTGTCTATTCAAAATATTGTAATCATTATTTAGTAGAGATCGTTGATGTAGGTATATTATTAAGAGACTAAATCATATTAAAATTTGTTGTTTTTTCTTTTGTTTAATATTATTTGTTGTGAAAATTCTTGTAGGATTTTTATTAGGAAATCATGACATATCAAACTTTGATATGCAACAGAAAAATCAAAATTTTTATACAAAAGCAGTAATAAAAATCAACCGAAAAATCACATACATGTATACATTGGGACTGGTTTCACTAGTTAAGTATGTATACCTTTGAACTCAAACTTTAAAACTCTCAAGACAAGTTAACTACTTTATGAAATGAGTTTATACAATCTTCTAACAATCGTGAATGTCATCAAGAAAAGAAAAGATGTGAGGTAAAAGAAAAACTAATCCAAAATAGGTTATATAATAGTCAAAATCTATATGTTTCTCTTTCAAATCTAATGTGTTTCTCTATCTCATTAATCATCATGTTTTTAGTAAAAAAATTCAAGATAATAACCTAAAAAGTGGATAATCACATCTAAACTCTTTTTTATTTATACATACATTTTGGCATTTATTAAACCCTTAATAAATCCACTACTTGTCGTTTACCTTGGTGTGCTTGATCCTAATATGACTGAAATCATCACCCATTAAAGCCTCACATACTTCCTCATAAATAGGTCCAAATATATGACTAATTTGAAAATACTAAAAATACTATTTTCGATTAATTTTTATGTGTGATCCTATAAGTACATTTAATTTTAAAAATAGAAAATAAGCTTTCTTAAAGATCACACATGCACTCTATAAAGTCTTACTACAACCTAAATTTAATGAAAGTGGGATAAGTTTTCATTGATCTAATGCAATCATACATACTTATTTACTCTTGAATATCATAATTGGCATAAAGATTGGACCAAGCCATCCTCATGTACTCTAATTTCTTTCGTAATATCCAATTATATTAAAGCTTTCAGATAAAAAATGAAACTCATTATTTCATCTGAATGCGGTCACATACCTTTCAATTCACTGATCAAGAGGTCCCGTGATATTCTTTCTCTTATCTAGATAGGTAATCAATCCCTTCACTGCTCTTATGTTTTCTAACATGGAGCGGTTCATACCCAATTATACCTATATAGAATTTTATTGAAATTTCAGGTATAAAAACTCAAATATAAGACTTGCATATAAGAACTACAAAATTCTTTATTTAGTCAACTAGTGAAGTATAATTTGACCTTGAATTTTTTGTTTGAGTTAAAGAGTTTTTTTACAATTTTGTTCATTCAAAATTATAATCATTATTTAGTAAAGACTGTGAACGTAAGTCTTATTATTAAAAGACCAAACAAAATTAAATTTTTAAATTCTATATTTTATTTTTATTTATTATGATATATTCTTGTGAATTTTAATTATTAACACTACAAAAGCGTCTATTCCTTCTTCAAAACGAGTCTTTCCCAATCTAATAATGCACTTTCTTTCAATGGATGTCCACGATACCTTGTAGTGCCAAACATGTCTCCGATCTCCTCACAGAACAACTCTTGTTGACAAAATATCATCCATAATTATATTATTCATATGTTACGTCTTAAATACTATCAGTGTCAATTTTATAGTAATTAAATTATTAAATGTGCAATTTCTTTTTGTTTAAGCAAACTATAATTAATATCCAATAAATGTTTGACGAGAGAATCAATCCAAACCACATAATAAAATCCTTCAAAATAATAAAATTTTTAAAGATTTAGTGAATTAGTTTGTCTTTGAGCATTGTTGAAACCGAAAAATGGCTGCAGTTTGTTGTGTTGTTGGGGCAAATTTGACCCTTTCCTTCTTATTTACGTCAAGTGAGTCAAGACAGCAAAAAACCGGCCCACGTTTTCTTGTTAAAGGACGGCCCATTATCCCCAAAGTAAAGCATTTATTAGCTTCCACGTGTCGGGATTATGGCTCATGTCGTAGGTTGATAATGTCTGAATCCATTGTTTGTTTGGTGTGTGAGGACTTAAATTTCTTTTGTCTCCCTTCGATTGCTGATATTCACAATCAAACCCTCAATGTTAGAATTTTAGATTCTTCTGAATTACAATTTATTATTATTATTATTATTATTATTATTATTATTATTATTATTATTATTATTTAAATGTGATTTAAAGTCTTACGCATTTTCAACTAATATACCTCAAGTTTCTCTCACGTATGAATTTTGGTTTGCCTATATTTTTGTGCGCTAATAAGCACATGTTCAATATGCTCTTTCCGTTTTATTTTAAATATCACAAAAATACATTTTAATTGTCTCAAAATAAGTATTACAAACTAATTTATTATAAAAATATTACTAAAATACCGTCATATATTATTAATAGAAGTTTATATTCCCAATAAATATTTATTTCATATAACCAATCACATTCTTTTATGTAATTCTAATATAAGGATAAATTTGAGGCTTCAATTTTCAAAACATTTTTTTTGGTAACTTGAGTTATTCATCTGTATAATGATAAAGAGAAAAAAATAAAACAACAATAGATACTAACAAATTAAAATGAAACTTTTAATCTATTCCATACAAATGATTCAAAACAATAATCCAAATAAAAAATCTAAATTAGAAAATATCAAAACTCAACTTAAAAACTAAATTGGAGTTGCACATCAGATGAAATAATGAGGCAAATTTTTTTTATCTAATTTGTTTGTATACTTTTTAATACAGCAAAATTTATTATTTTGAAATAAATACAAAGTTTATTGAATAATTTTTAGCCAAAATAAAATTTAATTGCATTAACATATTGTTATAAACTTAAAATTTAACTAAAATTATCACAATAATTTCTTATATTATTAAAATACTAAATATGTATATAAAATATTTTTCGGTTGTTCAGTTCGTGACAATATGAAATGATTCGTTATGCTTCTCGAAATTGTTATTCCCTAATCCAGTTCCTGTATATGATTTTTGAAATGATTTAGTCTGAAAAAAGTCAAAGCTGATATCTTATTTTTTAGTCGGAGCTTGTTTGAAAGAGGTCATCGCATGTTTATGAGCATATGGTATGTCTTAAATACTATCCGTGTTAATTTTGACATAATTTTTATATAAATAACTCAATCATTAAAGACTTAATATGTTATAAATTGACAATATCATTATGTATTGTAATTTAATTCCTATAATAAAACTTAAGCAAGTTTAAAATTTTAAAAAACATTAATTTAGATAAATAAAATCTAATAATCCAATTGTAAAGAAAAAAAAAACTATAACTAGAAAATTGCATGAATCAATTTCATCACAACAGTGTTGTTTTCAAAATTGTTAGTAGCAAGACCAACTAAAAAAGGATTGACCATTTCATAATAATTTGAATAATTGACCTACATCATATTTACGAAAACAAAGAAATGTCACAACATATCCCAAAACATCCAACTCATTCATGCAATCAATTTGCGCTTTAAAACTTTAATAAAAAAATGAACATAAGCAAACAATTACAAGAAATAATGTGTTAACGGTTTCAAATCGTTTTTATCAAAAAAAAAAAACGGTTTCAAATACAACTATTGTGATTGTTTGCTTATGTTGAATAAAACATTGCATGCTAAGTGCTAACATGCACATTCAAATCATTCTATAATAGTTGTAATGCATCTTTATAGAGATCATGAAAGTTCCATTGAAGTCGGCTTCAATTTCTTGAATGGTTAACTAGATACAAAATTAAAAAAAAAAGTTAAAAATTAAGCGAATCAAAGACGTGTTTCAACAGTTTATCAAATGGAATAAGATTTTACCATTTTCAATCAATATATAACACGAATCAAATAGTCATTCCATAAAATACATTTTCCAAAAATAATATCATGAAGTCCTTCAATAAATTAAAGTCATTCTCTACTATTCTTGTAACATCCTCATTTTAAAATCGTAAGATTAATAAGATAATTAAACTAATTAATAAATGTAATAAATTATGGATTAGATTGGAAGGAGAAATTAATTGAAGATTGAAGGTCGTTTAATACGAAATATTTATTAAGGAGAAAAGTTAATAATAATAATAAAAAATAATACTAATAAAAAATAATAATAATAATAAAATAAT
>CANYCX010779659.1:0-10950 GCA_948193385.1 Breynia disticha f. nivosa
TCAGCAGTAACAGAGGGATTGGCTGGATTAGGGCATTTTCCTTTTAAGAATTTGGCGTAGTTTGCATTCAGAGAACTATCAAGATCACCTTTACCAGTGAAGTTATACAGCCTTTTTGAGAATGATTTACAGTGTGCATTCCCTAAGGTGTGAGCACCTGCAAGAAGATATGTATAAAAGCTTCAATATATAATAATCATCCTGAGTTCTAAAGAGTTGAAGTTTTGAATTCTGAAAGTGAACCAAGCTTGTAATACCTGAAAGAACAACGAGATCGTTGAGACTAAGACCTTTGGAGTTAAACAGATGCAAGAGAGTTGTGAAATTTGAGAATGGAGAAGGAATGTTTCCATCGACATTTGACGCAAGAGAAACGGTGCCGTCTCTTCTCCCCGTTAGAACCTCCCACAAAGGCCTCTTGAACTGAAGTATGAAGTTGCAATGATCAATCATAAGAACATCGTACTGCGTAAAATTTAAATGTTTGATTATTAAGAATAATTACCTGGAACGAGACAGCGTCACGAGCAGCCAAGAAGAGAATGTCTGAACATGAAACCACGCCAGGACATACTTTTTCAACTTCAGCTTTAATATCATCAATGTCTTCAAATCCTTCTAATGTCAGATTAGGTTCTGCATCTTTTTCCACTGGTGTAGTTCCTTTCCTATCCAGAAACACTGAGCCGTCACAACCCTGCCACATAAAATTCCATGCAATTAACCAAATAATTACTTGATGATCGATTAAACATGTTCATATATTTAAATTCATCATGACTTACCCCAACAAAACAGTCATGGAGCAACAATCTTGTGAAATGTGCAGAAAGATCAGAATCTTTCTGAGTCTTTTTCCACGTAATATCCTTTACAAGCTTCTCAACTCCAGGGCAACTTTCCTTGTAAAAGTTTGTCTTCAGTACACCCGCATTACAAACAATGCAAGCCTCAAGAACAACCAGGAACACCAACATCACAATGTTGAGATAATTCATAACTTTAACCATTTTTGCTCCAAGATACACAAAACTAAATGAAAATTGTTGAGATTGATCAACTTAAAAGGATATGTTATCCAAAGATATGGAAGCTATGCCTGTTAGTGTATCGTTTTATAGGCAACTGAATCAACGATTATTAGCTGGTTCGGATTTAGAAAATTAACCCACTTCATCAACTTGGCCTCAACTTCAGCTTAAGCTAGTTTTTTAATGGGAAGATTGACTAACAATTGTCAACGAATTGGAAGGTTTGTTCTTTAATTTATTCAGTTCTTCTAGTTACTTGAAACTAATTATGCAATCTTAATTAATCCTATCCTATCTCTATACTGCCTATTCATGATTAAGATGATTGTTGAAGAATTTCAGAAGTTATAAAAGGAAGAAAAAAAGCTAAAGATGATTCCTGTGGATGAATGCTGCCTGCTGAATTTCGGGCAGACAAACTTAGTGGAAGAACTTTTTAAATTTCCTCAGAGTGTGATCATGACCAGATGCAATTAGAAATATAACAAAGTCAAACTCATCCGAAATACCACCGTAAACGAGTCGAGCCGAACTGAGTTTTGGAGTGTTCACAAAAGTTGACTAGGAGAGGAGTATTAAAGTGAGATGAACTTTTAATTAACATCACATGATTAAAAAAATTGGAATAAGATGAAGTAAGATAAATTGGTTTCAAAATTATGTTGTTTTATGAAAAACTATATAATTTTACACTAACATATTATAATTTAAATAATGTAATTAGTAATGACATAAAAAATTCAATTTTCAGATTAATTCACCTAAAATAAATAAAATATTTGACGTTGAAATTTATTATTCAAATAAAAATTTGTAGTTATCGTTATATGTATATAAAATAAATGAACCCATTGTTCATGACTTTATATTGTGTATACATTTATAGTTGTAAAATTTATTTTTATACACTTTGTATACCTAACTTTGATAAAAATATACATCTTTTTATAATTTATGAGTTTTTTTTACAAATCTAACACGAGCCTCTTAAACGAGTATATTCATGAGCTTACGAGTCAAATATTTGAGTTTTCAGATTTGATTTATTTATTTAAACGACTTGAACTTTTGTTTAAGTTCAACTCATTTATTAGTGAGTTGAATAATCTCTGAACGAGCTGAAAGTCCAACTGTTAGTGAACGATTCTGCTTATTTACAACCATAATCCAAACATCTAAAAAGGAGAGGGCTATCCATATACTACATACTATATATATGTTCATTAAAATCCTCTAAAGTTGACATGTTGCAATTCTATGGCTTCTACATATTCATAATATTAAATGAACGATATATTAATTGACAATTTTATTAATAGTTTATTAAATTTAGTATTATATATTAATGATTTTATTATTCATTAGAATGCAAAATGCAAAAAAAGTTATATTTATATATTTAGGTGTGTGTTGATTTATAAATTATTTTATTATCATTTAAATTTTATTTTTTCATCATAAATTATTTATGCAATGATATTTTTATAATGAAAGTCTTGTCAACATTTTACAAGATCTCATATTTTGTATAACTTATAATATGTTTAGTAGTTATTTGGTGAAAATTTATACCAAAAATAATAATTAATAATTCATTAATTCTAATACATTAATTCTTTTTAGATTTACTATTAATAAAAATATACACTTTAGTCTATTTAATACTACTTATTTGATAAGTAAAAATTAGGCTATTATTCAAATTTTTTCAATTACATTATTTAACTAATATATATTTATCACACACTTTTATATTGCATTAATTTAACATAAATTCAATCATAACCTAGAAGTTATACAAATAATTATTATATCTACAAAATAATTATTTTTTAACTATTACGTCATTGCAATTTTGATATATTTTTTACAATATAGTTCATCATGATGTGCTATTTTTTTTGTTCCTAAGAATTGTATTTTTAATTACCACATATAGAATTGTCAACATACTTTAGTAGTATGTGCCTCATCGATTGCAAATATATTGTTTTGAATCATAATACAACTTTAAATTCTTATTAGAGTTGATTAAAAATATATCGTTCTTTAATTACTATAGTACATGCATATGAGTAAAAATTAACATTTGAGCTTATTCATTCTGAATGCATAAGATGAAAAGATTTTAAAAGAATATGTATATATACTCAATGTTTTCTCTTTATAAATAATTTCTTATTAGTAAAAAAAATACAGTACATGTATGTCTCAATTGCATCGTAATCTTGTCATGAAAACACTTTCTCTATACTTTCATCTTCTCTATTTTCATTTAATGTTAAATAGAAAATAATATATAATTTAAGTGAAAAGACAAAAGTATGGTTATAATTTAGCATAAAGAATATATGACATTAAATAAATTGTTTGTTGGTAGAAACAATTTTTTTAATTATTACATTCTGACAAGAAAATTAATCCATAATATTTTCAATAAAATCTTACAATTTTTCCATATTAATTTTTTCACATCAATAATAAATCTATCAACTTATTTATATGTGGTAATTCAACTACTCACAAATGTATATTATCGGCGTGAATTGCGCAAGACAATCGAACCAACTAAATTTGTATGAAAGTCACAAGTAATTATAGGGTTTAATGATCATGTGCATGGTATATATAAAATACCAATACCATCATCTCCAACTCCAACTGTAACAACAGTGGAAGGATTCCCTTCTGTACTTTAATCCGTTCCGGAGCTGGCGCCGGGCGGCCTTGCACGATTCCCGGCGGTATTAATGCTGGCAGAACTTTACACCTCTGTAACTTGCTTAATTAATGACTTTCATATACATTCATTATTCTTCATTCATCTCTACTTAATTAGCTTATTGATATTTTAGATGTCTCAATATATAATCTCTTTTTATTTTTAAAGTTTATTACTATCTCTGCTAATAAATAAATGTTATTTTAGACTTAAAGTTTTATTTTAAAATAAATATATTTTGAAAAGTTTAATACATTTTTTTAAAATATCTTTTTTTTTAAATTCTATTCTCATTATCTAAAAACTAAAGAATTTTCGATTTCCCAAAACTAAAAGAAAAAGTTATTCAATATTAAATATGTTGGAGCACTGAAACAATAAATGATTTGAAATACTAAAATTTTAAATAAGGGTAAAATATATTTTTTTCATTTATTAAAGTCATTTTTAATTTATATGTCCATTGTTAAAAAAATATTTATTTAATAACAAATAGAGTATATATCTGTTTATTTATTAAATTTGAAATTTAATCTTATGTTTTATATATATATATAGAAAGATTCCAAGTACCGGCAAACCTATTTTTCAAACAGATGCAAGTGATAATTTTTGGGGGCTCTATTTTGGAAGAAGACAAAAATAGTAAACGTGAATATTGCAGGCATGCCAGTAGTCAATTTTCTGAGGCAGAAAAACATTACCATACAATGTATAAAGAAATTCTGACAGTAAAAAATAGAATTAAAAAATTTAAATTTCATTTGATTGGACACAAGTTCGTAGTGAAGATCAACAACTCATCTTTTTCCAAATGCCTGTCCTTAAAAAATAAGAAGATTCCTAGTGCACAAATATATATATATATATATAATGTAATGATATTCTCTTAAATTCCAAATACTACTATTTTATTCATTCAATTATGGTATGACTTTATTCAAAAATTAATAGAAAACGAAATCGAAACAGGAATGGAGAGAAATAATTTCATAATTCAAATACTATTTATTCTTTCAAAAAATATTTCACCAAAATCAAAGTAAGTAGGACTTAGGAGAAGAACAATATTTTCATAAATAATACTCTATTTATTTTTAAATAAATAATTTTTTAAACACACAGATTAAAAGAAAGACTAATAAATAAAAAATCATTTTACTCTTATTTGAAATTTAGTATTCTAATATATTTATTGTTGTAATATTAAAAATTATTTAATACTAAAGAATTTTTTTGGTCTTAATTTAAAAAAAAAGATTTTTTTAATTTTTAGATGATGAGAATAGAATTTAAAAAATAATAATTTAAAAAAATATACTAAATTTTTGAAAATATATTTATTTTAAAAAAAATTAAATTTAAAAAAAACTTATTTAAAAAATGTATTTCATTATATTCTATAAGTCAAAAATGGTGTTGGTTTCGTTACGGAAATTCTTTTGGCAATCATTTTATTCAATGACGATAGCAATAGTACAAACTACAAAAATAATCATAATAGCCAGCACCGAATGGCCTTTTCTGAAGGACAATATCAGAGGTGAAAGGTTCTCAAACGTAAATTTCAATTCGAAACTGACGATTCACGGTTCAAGGTTTTTTCGAATTGGAATTGGAACCGAGTATAACAGGTTATGGATGGTTCGGTTTTGGTTATGAACCGTCGATTCCGATTCGGCCAGTTTCGATTCCGGTTCAACAGTTCGAGTCTTATGTTCATTTAAAAATTAACTGAACCACAGGTTTAGAACCGTGAACCGTCAGACATGGCCATTTCTACCGGTTTCAGTTTCGAAACCGACGGTTCGAAACCAATAGTTCCGATTCTAGTTCACGGGTTCCGGTTCAAAAGTCCCAACTCTAGAAAATAGTATACTATTTTGGAAAGTCAGTTTTAAGTGGGTCATATCTTTCTTTCATAAGACCTTCCTTCCCCATCTATTCCAATTTCTTGCACTCAAAATCCTGAATTAAAACACAAAAATGGATTCTTTAGCTTCAACCCAACAGCCTCATGCAGTTTGCATTCCTTACCCTGCACAAGGCCACATCTCCCCCATGCTCAAACTCTCTAAGCTCCTTCACTTCAATGGCTTCTTCATCACTTTCGTCAACACCGAGTATAACCACCGACGCCTTCTCAGATCCAGAGGTCCAATCTCCCTCCATGGCTTGCCTTCTTTTCAGTTCAAGACAATTCCTGATGGACTTCCTGATCAAACTCATTCTGATATCACTCAGGATATACTGTCTTTGTGTCTCTCCACTAGCAAGCATTGCTTGGCACCTTTCTTGGAACTTCTTTCCCAGCTCAATGACACTTCTTCTAACTCCTTTTGTCCTCCAGTTACTTGCATCGTTTCAGACGGATCCATGTCTTTTACTCTTGATGCTGCTCAGGAATTGGGAATTCCTGACGTCCTGTTTCGTACCACTAGTGCTTGTGGTTTTCTTGGATACTTTCACCTTCGTCAATTAGTTGAAAAGGGTTGTGTTCCACTCAAAGGTACAGTACTGTATATATATTTCCATTTTTTCAGCAGATTCTCACTTTTTGTTTTCTCAGGATTATTAGATCTGTGCTTTGACTTTTTTGATTTTAATGGTTCGATCTTTTAAATGATTTGTGGCTTTTTTAATTATCAGATGAAAGTTATTTAACAAATGGGTATTTGGAATCAATCATAGATTGGATTCCAGGATTCAAGAACATCCGTTTGAAAGATTTCCCTAGTTTTGTAAGAACCACTGATCCAAATGACTTAATGTTGCATCATCAAATGCGACAAGCAGATAGAGCTAAAATGGCTTCTGCCATTGTTCTGAATACATTTGATGAACTAGAACGTGATGTTATATCAGCACTTAGTTCACAATTTCCTCCCATATACTGCATTGGCCCTCTTCACCTTCTTGAACACCATGTAACAGATAATGACTTGAAATCAATCGGTGCAAATCTTTGGAAAGAAGAACTAGAATGTCTTCCCTGGCTCGACAAAAAAGAACCCATTTCAGTCGTTTATGTGAACTTTGGAAGCATTGCTATTATGACGAGTGATCAATTAAGAGAGTTTGCCTGGGGACTAGCAAATAGTAACCAAACATTTTTATGGGTCATCAGACCCGACTTAGTAAGTGGTGGCAATGTGGTTTTACCACCAGAATTCATCGATGTAACTAAAGAAAGAAGCATGTTAGTGAGTTGGTGCCCTCAGGATCAGGTATTGAACCACCCTGCAATCGGCGGGTTCTTGACGCACGGTGGATGGAACTCCACACTTGAAAGCATCAGTGCAGGAGTCCCTATGATTTCATGGCCTTTCTTTGCAGACCAGCAAATGAATTGTCGATTTTCGTGCGTGGAATGGGGTGTTGGAATGGAACTAAATAGCAATGTGAAGAGAGATGAAGTTGAAAAGCTTGTGAGAGAATTAATGGATGGAATCAAAGGTAAAGACCTGAAGAAGAAAGCCATGGAGTGGAAGAAGTTGGCAGAAGAGTCTTGTAGTCCTAAAGGGACATCTTTTAAAAATTTAGAAGATGTGATCAATAAAGTACTTCTTCCTCCACAACATTAACTTTTTTTAAGTCATTAAAATGTGTTTTAGACTTAGAAAGAATAAATTTTGATCTATTATGTTTGAGATGTGAAATAAATAGAATTAGATTAATTGACTGGGGAGAAAGATTGTATCACAACGTCCGGCTCTAAGGACTTAATAACAAGTTTACAACATTGATTAACGCAAGTAATTAGTACATAACATGAACAAAAAATATGCAGATAATAAGAGCAAGTTTTCAATCAGTTAATTAACAAAATGACAGTTCTCCCTAATCTCTCCCACAGGATCATCTCCGGTGATAACTCCAATTGCTCCCATTTTAACCATCGATCGAGCAAATTGAGCAAAGAAAGCATCTTGGTTTTGAAAAGATTTAGCAGTCAGAGCAGCCACGGAGTTTGTGAGCAAGGCTGCATCGGATTGAAACAGTCCCTTGTTTTCGTTGAGAGCTACGTAGTAGTGACTGTCGAAAGATAAAGCACTTCCAGGATCCATATCTACTGCTCTGGTGCGATCAGAACAGTTCTTCTTCAGTTCATCAGCATAGCTTTTATTTATTGATGGATCTGTGTCATTCTTTCCTGTGAAATTGAATAGCCTTCTTGAGATTATTCCGCAGTGTCCAACTCCAATTGTATGTGCCCCTGCAAGAAATTAAAATACAATCGCTAATGCATTTTTCGGATAATAGAATCAACGGATTTATGAAGATAAGTATACCAGATAATGCAACGAGATCGAGAAGGTCTAGCTCATTGTCCTTGAATTGTTGAAGGAGGGTATCGAAGTTGGCTCCTGCAGACGGTAAATTGGCAGTAGCCTCGGGTGCCAAAGAGATCTTTCCATCTTTCCTTCCAAGTTGAACAGGCCACAGTGGCTCTTGATACTGCGTATATGAAAAATTGATAATTTATTGTTAAGCAACTTCATTTCTATTAGTTGAGACTTCAGTTTTTACAGAACTAATTAGCGGTTACGTACTTGGAAAGAAACCGCATCTCTTGCGGCCAAGGCAACGATGTCAGCTCAAGAAACTTTACCAGGGCATTCTTCTTCTAACGTGGCCTTTATTTCATCGATCACATCTTATCCTGCAATAGAACGATTCGGTCCTGCATCTTTCTCTGCTGTAGAGTTATCTTTCGAGTCCAACAGAATCGATGCATCACAGCCCTGACAAAACAATTTATTTGGAAATCAAATTACTTCATTTTGTTAACATGTCTAGTTTCCAGTCGTGTACTAGATTAATCCCCATTCATTATCATGAAAATAAAACCATACCCTGACAAAGCAATCATGGTAATGCAGCCTTAGTAACTTAGCTGCCAAGGTAAGATCCTTTGCTACTCTGCTGTAAGTAATGTCCCTTGCAATCTTCTCAATTTGAGGACAACCGCGGTGTACAGGTAGCAGCTTTTCATGGCCACGGCCACTGCCGCGACCATGTGTATTACCATGCTTATCATCAGCAGCATCAGAAAGAACACAAAGGGTTATGATGCAAATGCAGAAGAATACAGTGTTTGGCGTCATTTTTTGTTTTGCAGAACCAAAAAGAAACTGTTTGTTCGTACTTAATTTGTACAATGTTGTTTGTGACACCCAACGGACTCTTTATATAGTTGTCTGGAACCGGCAGTATACCTTAAATGTTGGATCTTCATCCTGAAGCTAACATTTCCTGAATTCCACATTAAGTTACAGATTCAACTATTTTGATATTCAATTCATCCAACATCCTGGCACGTTTGGATATTGACCACCGAAAATAAATTAGTGCAATACACAGAAAATTAAATTCTTTTATTTTCTTTAGAAATATATGATAATGATTGACTTCCATAGCATTGTCAGCTTTGACGAGATAGAAAGTTAAGCTCAATAAATATTAATTGTACAGCTATATGTGGTTATCTTAATAGATTTTCTCCAAGATTTTTAGCTATATCGTTGACATTGCTTAATCTTTTAGCCCATCCTAACATTACATGCAGGTAAAAGCAATCACAATTTCGATTCAATGTGAAAAATAACAAGAAACATCAGAATAAATTTCATGTGGGGATCTGGTTTCATTGATCTTGGTTATGGTATCGACTAAAGACTGACTATATTTGCATGATCTTGCACGTCGCCAACACTGTGTCGACAAGTTCTTTCAGCGGTTTCCACCCAACAAGACATGAATATTTTATATTTCAACCTCAAATTATACATGAATCAAGACATATTTTAGACGGTGTCACAAATTATTTGAACTGTATTGTCACTTGTAACAAAAATGATTATAAAATTTGACTTTGTAATTAAGAATTGACCACATTACACTTGCTCCTGATCTCTCCATTACTTCCTGTAAGCACTCCCATGGCTCCCAACCTTTTCATGGACTGGCCAAATTCAGTGAAAAAATCTTCAGAATCAAGCAATTCATCAACAGTTTTACTGGATCCTTTCTCAGTGAGAAGAGCAGCGTCAGATTGGAATAGACCTCTGTTCTGCTTCAGGATTTTGAAGTAGTTGTTGTCGAAAGACAAAGGAGTGTCAGGATCCATTGGCACCATTGTGTTGTCTGTCAGGTTTTTGCATTTGGTTTTCAGGAATGCAGCGTATGTTGGATCAAGAGAAGGATCTGAATCGCCTTTTCCTGTGAAGTTGTAGAGTCTGCTGCTGAAGAAATTACAGTGTCCTATCCCAATTGTATGTGCACCTGCCCAAATACCATAAGTACGCGTGAAAAATTACTACATATTTTTATTGTTAAGATAATGAGCTTACGTTTTAGATTGCTTCAAATATTTATGGTATATTACCTGACAGCACGACAAGATCATGAACAGTGAGGCCCTTGCTTGCGAAAGCTTGCTTCAGAGTTGTGAAGTTGAAAGCAGGTGAGGGAATATTGGCAATAGCCTCCGACAATCGAGAAACGGTACCATCTCTACGACCCGTTAGCACCTCCCAAATTGGTAGCGTAAACTATGTGATTACACCACCAAAACACACCACCCTCATCGTTAATGTAAATCACATGATACTCGTCACTTACAACTAATTGTATGTGCACCCTCATCGTCTATTAATATAATACGGAAGGAATATTTAATACGAACCATAATTCTCGAATTGATTTTCGTACGTAAATAGTACTCTCCTACTTACTTGATATGAAACCGAGTCTCTGGCTGCTAAAGCGACTATGTCAGCACAAGACACGACTCCAGGACATGTTTTTTCCAACTCAGACTTAACCTCGTCAATGACCTCAAATCCTCCGAGAGAGAGGTTTGGCACGGCTTCCTTTTCAGCTTTGTTGTTAGTTGTGGAGTCTAACAGCACTGATGCATCACAACCCTGAAATGTAACATTGTATGTATGCCCCCACAATTATCAGTTTTACCAAATACGTTTCATTGAATATTCTTACCTAATAACAAGCTTTCTTGCAAGAATTAAGGTAATTTGTAGAGTTATATTTATCATTTAATCTAACCAAACTAGCTTGAGTTATTACTTCATTTGACGGACCAATCATTTTTAGACGTATACCAATGACTTGTGCAGTGTTGAGTGATCGGTATTTTAAAACTTGATTGTGTCAGCGATCTGAACTGAGAATCAA
>CANYCX010779761.1:0-10418 GCA_948193385.1 Breynia disticha f. nivosa
ATTAAGGAGTTCCTAAAATTTTTATCTAAGGAGCCAAAATAATGCAAGTGTTGCAGTTTCATCATGCACTAAAAATTGTCAAAATAAAATAGCCAAAATAAAGATGCTGATGGGAATGCTCTAACATATAAATTTTCTTACCAAAAATAGTTAATCGTATATAAATATCGTCATCATGTTGTCCATCAACTGTCCTGTTGAGGGAAACTAATATGCCGGAAAAAAAAAACGCCGCGACTTTTATTTTGTCTAGGAAAGAGAAAATGGTCGAAGCTTGTCGTCATACGTTGCCCTACAAATTAAATGAACAAGTGAAAAGAGTTACTCCCTCCGTTCCTAAATATTTGTCAATTTGGGTTTTTCACACAAATTAAGAAAGCTAATAAATAGGCTATAAAATGATTTATTTGTTCTTCTAAATAAAGTATGTGCTGAAAAAGAGAAAGAAAAAAGAGAATTAATTAGAGTAATTGAGGGGCATTGTTTCTAAATGATTGTCAATTTAGATTTTTCACACAAATTAAGAAAGCTAATAAATAGGCTATAAAATGACTTATTTGTCTCTCTAAATAAACTATGTGCTGAAAAAGAGATAAAAAAAAGAAAATTAATTAGAGTATTGAGGGGCATTTTAGGTAAAATAGTGATAAAAATGTTGGATTAACAATCTTTAAGGAACAAAAATTTAATGTTAAATTAACAAATATTAAGGAACAGTGAGAGTAGTATTTAAAATTATTTATTGATTTAAAATGAAAAAAATAATAAATAATATAATACGGTTTCAATAAATTTAACACTCATTATCATGAATCTTTATAAATGTATTGAGCCAAGGGAGATATAAGCCCCCTTATCATCGTACATACTATTGTATTTTCATGTTTTTTATTCTTTTTTTTATAGTACTGTCTCGTTATTAATCATTTCTTAAAATTACTTCTAACTAATTGTACCATCTAAAGGTGAAAATTCGTCGTGTTCCGTTTTGGAACCGGCGGTTCAAGTCCGATTTTCTTTTCAAAAGTATCCGAACCACCGATTCAAATCCGCGAACCTCTGGTTCAAAACTGGCGGTTCACGATTTCATGAACCTTGGAACCAGACATGACGGTTCCGACCGTTTCTGGTTTCGGAACCGCCGGGTTCAGTCGGGCCGGTTCCGGTCCGACCCGCCGATTTCGAATCATCTCCAACCCCATCACTACCCTTAAACATACCAAATAAGGCTCAACAACAAATTTCTTACATCCTCCTTTGCTGTTCGTCTGCTTCTTTTCAACATACTAAACTAGAAAAATTAAACATAC
This sequence comes from Breynia disticha f. nivosa, assembly GCA_948193385.1. Classification (NCBI taxonomy): domain Eukaryota; kingdom Viridiplantae; phylum Streptophyta; class Magnoliopsida; order Malpighiales; family Phyllanthaceae; genus Breynia; species Breynia disticha. Next base: position 1,311 of record CANYCX010779761.1, read on the forward strand.
TAATCTTTCATGTTTTTTTCAAAAAAAAAAAAAAACTTTCAGAAATAGTATCAATTGAACTCTATTTGTGGAGTATCAATCTGTGTAAATTTCACAAAAAAATCCATACAAAAAGCCCATGAAATTGAAAACCCAAATAGCCCACATCCGCCAAATAATCAAAGGCGCCAATTTTTGCTATCGGCGGGAACCACCAAAACTCCTTTTTCTTCTCTATTTTCCCAAACTCACTCCTCACTTCCCTTTCATTTCTCCACTTTCACTCCAATGGCCGACTCCTTCACCCCTCCAACAGGAAGCGCCGTCGTCCAATCGCAACCTAAAAATACCCTCAAACGGAAACGCCTTACCGATTCCCTCTCTTTCACGCCCGACCGCAAGATTTCCCAAATCCAAACCCTAAATCTCGAACTTCACCAACTCTTTGCTTATTATCACCAAGTTCTCACCCAAAAACCCGATAATTGGCTCGGTTCGGGTGACTCTTTCAATGGAATGGTTGCATTGCTTTTGGAGGAAAGTCAATTGCCGCTGTCGAAGTTGGTGGAGGAAATATATGGGAAAATAGGGATGTTGAAGGAGGATTTGACTTTGGGGATGGTCAAAAGTGCCGTTTTGTTTGTGGGTCAGAGAGTGATGTATGGAGTTCAAAATGTTGATGCTGATGTTTTAGAGGATGTTACTAACACTTGTCTTTGGTGTTGGGAGGTTACTTTTTAATCTATTTTTATTTCTTCGAGATTGCTGATTTATTGTTGTTCAATTGGTTTGTGGGTTCATTGGATTTCGTTTTCAATCTACCCATTCTTTTGCATTATTGCTGGTTAGGGAGAAATGGTAATTACTTTGTTGTTGGTTTTCATGTGATAGACAAGAGACTTAAAGCTGATGCCCAAATCTCTGCGTGCTGTGCTTAAAATTCGGCGGTCATGTAGGAAGAAGATATGCGAGAGAATCACTGCGGTTTCCGGTATCAATGCCTTCTGTTATTTTGATTTATTGCCTGTTTGTCATTGTGATTTGAATGATTGTCTTTGGTCACCGACATTCTTTTCCTCGTTGCAGCAATGATAAATGCATTACAGAAACCTGACAGTGATTTGGATTACAAATCCAATTTGGTAAAAGCATCTGAAAAGCTTAGTAAAGTTCTAAGGGAGCCGGAAATTCGTTTGTTGGTGGATAGCATGTTGCAGAAAAATAACGCAAACATGTATGTGTATCTTGTGAAGTTATATTTAATTAGGTTTTTTGCTCTTGCTAGTTTTCATCATCATATTATTGCTGTTTGTGGTAGGGCTGGTAAAGAGGCAAAGAAAGAAGAGAAACTGCTTCTCAAGCAATTGATGAAAAGTAAAAAAGAAGCTGAGAAGGAGAAGAACAAAATGGAACTTGAACTTCAAAAGGAGAAGAAACAACTTGTCTGTGCAAATATTTGATTATGCCATTAGCACTTTTGATCATTTCTGTTTACATTGGCTGCCAATTTATATTCATAGTGTCTTTTAGGATATTTATTTGATTTATTTGTTGTTTGACTTGTAACAGGAGAAAGAGCAAAAGAGATTGCAAGAGGAGGCAGAGAAGGATGAAAGGCGTCGTGAAAAGGAAATGAAAAAGCAGCAAGAGGAAGCTGAGAGGGAGCAAAGGCGCCTGGAGAAGGAAAAGGCTGAACTGAAGAAGCAAGTCTCAGTTCAGAAGCAAGCTTCAATCATGGAGCGGTTTCTTAAACGAAGCAAAACAAATTCACCATGCCAGGATGGCCAACTTACAACTGATACAACCACTTTGGATTCATCAGTCAGAAAATGTGAAAACATGCCAGAGGCAGTTACTTTGTCAATGGACTATGTTCTTTCATCTGATGGCATTATAGATGGAGATATTTGGATGTAAGCTTCTTTTTTCTCCTTCCATGCATGCTCAACCCTTTTTCATGCTCATTGTTGATCTGAATTTTGTGGGAGGCTGGCATGTTTGTTTGTCTAAAAGAAATGTGTTTTTGCAGGTTACACTTGACTTCTTGGCGTCGTTTGGGTCGCTCCATTCGTTCCAACAGACATCAGCATTGGTCCACACGTAAGAAACCCAAGACTGAGTTATTTAAGGAGCTCAAGCTAACTATTAACAAGGAACAGGCTTGTGATGATGAACATGGAATAGAGAAGCATGTAAGTGGATGGGGGGAGCAGACTTCTGATGACAGTTCTTGTCATACTGACATTGATCGTACTCCTGAGGCTCTGAAGTGTCTTAGAAGAAAACAGTTATTGCAGTTTGATAAGAGCCATCGGCCTGCATTCTATGGCATTTGGCCTAAGAAAAGGTGGACATCTTTGCTGATATCATAAACATGATGTCCATCAGAATAATCTCCTTTAGATCATTATTTGATTTCATCTCATTTCTGATAACTATACTGCGCCTATTTTTGCACAAGTCTCACCAGCTACTTAGTTTCAACTATGATATAGTTTTCATGCTAAATAAAATAGATAATTTACATGATCTCCTAGATTCATTGTAGAATTATTAGTCCTTCAAGAAAGTTCTAAATTTTATGTGTTGAGTATCTCAGATTGTATCACTTAAAAGCTTGACTTCTTTTGGATTTATATGATAAGGTGATAAATGGGTTTTCTGTTTTGGTAGACATGTTGTCGGACCACGTCATCCTTTTAGGAAGGAACCAGACTTGGATTATGATGTTGATAGTGATGAAGAATGGGAAGAGGTACAGTGTTGTGCATGCTGCAAAATGAATATTAATAATTAAGGTAAGCTTTCTATAACACTGTCTTCATATTTACAGGAGGATCCCGGTGAAAGCCTGTCAGATTGTGATAAAGATGATGAAGGTTTAGAGGAAGGATGTTCTAAAGGTGAAGATGAGGAAGAAAGCGAGGATGGGTTTTTTGTACCTGATGGTTATTTCTCAGATAATGAGGTATGATATGCACATTCTATAGATGTTGAAGGCTGCATATTCTTCTATAACGTATCTGCCTTGTTTAGTGTTAATGAAAAAGCATTCAAAGAGGAATTGATTAAAATCTCTTTGATGGATCTCAAGGAATTTCCATGCTCGGTTGATCTTTTCTCCTTGTGTTTATTTATAACCAATACTTCTATACATGGAAATTTAGGCTTTAAGTCCATTGTTAATATAAGTTTCTTTGCACCTATGAAAGCTTAATCCCTGGTTGCATGGTATTAGGCTTTATGTAATTATTAAATTCCCAAATGTAATTCTTCTATGCTTTCACATTTTACAATTGTTCTATGCGTATTTACTCAATGTTTATCTTTTGTTTAGGGAGTGCAAATCGATAGAATGGAAATTGGTACCTCTGGTGAGGAGGCTAAAAGTGTACCATGTCACAAACAAGAGTTTGAAAATGAAGAATTCTATGCATTGCTCCAAAAGCAGAAGTACTTGCACAAGTTAACAGAGGGCGCACTTAAGAAAAACCAACCCCTGATTATATGTAATATAATGCATGAGAAGGTACCACTGATAGTTATTGAGGATTTGACTGGTAATTCGAAAGTGGAAAAGATGTGCTTGCAAGCACTCAGCATTTGTGTATTTCCTGGTGGACCTCTGATTGATATATCTGTGGATAATATCCAAGATGATGATCTAGATACTTGCCTGACAAATACCAAGTGCAGCACTACACCCGCTTCAACTGTGCCAACTATACACGATTCAGATATGCTTGAAGTTGTAAGTCTCACTTTTGGCTCTTTGACAAAAATTGCCTATTGTACAATATCAAATTATTATTCGTTTTGAGGTTGAAAGGCACTTTTATGTTCCTATGTGATGATTACCTCCATTAATTCATTGCCAACTGTTGATAAATTTTCAGGTGTCAACTATTCGTTCTTGCTCACAAAGTATCAACAAAGTTGTCGATTCCTTGCAATCAAAGTTCCCATCTATTTCTAAAACTCAATTAAGGAATAAAGTGCGTGAAATGTCAGATTTTGTGGATAATCGTTGGCAGGTTAGTAACTTGATACTATTGTCTTGCTAGTTTAAAGCAGGGAATTGTCAACCTTTTGTGGTCGAACCAAATTATAAATTAGGAAATTGCAAATTGTAATGTCAATTGATAGATGAGCAAAGTGGTATTATTGGTTTTGCAAGAAAAACAAAGGATGTAAAATTGTGAATATATTGGATTTGAGTTAAAATTCTGAATATTTAAACTTCATGCAGGTGAAAAAAGAGATCTTAGAGAAGGTTGGCATTTCAATATCTCCTGGTACGTGTGTGACGTTATGTAGTCGATAACTGGATTCGAATTAGTTCTTGCCAAATAAAGACGTATTATTTTTGGGTGATGAAACAGAGAAGAGTGGGGGAAGGATGCAAAGTATATCAAAGTTTTTCTCGAAGAGGTGTTTACCACCTGCAAGTAAAGGTACGAATATTAATGAGATTTCGCCGCAACCATCTCGAAAGCCTAACGGTGATGTAGAGGAGCAGCCAGTTTGCTTATAGTGAATCTATAGCAGTGACTTTTGTGGATGTTAGCATTTTGGTAGAGTTGACAACATTTTCCCCAGGCGGCGTCTGGTGTAATTACTTACTAGGATGTTTGAATGCACACAAAATGTTAGGAAGCAATATTTGGAGTCTGTTGTGATTACAAATCAAGTTTACACAAGTGTGGGGACAAATCTTTGCTGTTGTTGGTGTGTTGATAAGTGATTAGGGTGTGTATTGTGGTGCATCGCAGTTAAACAAAATCAGACAAAATGGTATTACCACTAAAATTTTAAGTGATTGAAGTTGTGCGTTATTTTTATTATATGTTTTGAAAGATTTTATTGATAAATACTTGATTAGTAAGACAGTTAGTTGTAAAGCATAAAATGTTAATATATTTATAAAGAAAGAGTTAAAAAGAAAGAATGTGTATATATATAGAAAATGTATGTATTTTAAGTTGAGAGGAGTTGGATGGAGGAAATGAAGGTGAAGGTGAAGGTGAAGAAGAGTGGAATGGATGTATGGAGTTATAGAAATAAATAAAACAATGTATAAAGTGATTTCACTCTCACTCTCATTCATTTGTGTGAAGGTGGAGAGTAGACGCTTTCTTCATTTTCATTCATCACAACCTCCACTCCCTAATGCTTCTCAATCTCAATCTCATTCCTCTTCTTTCTTCTCCCTACCGCCTCTCTTCTCCATTAATGTGAGTTTTTCCTTTCTACTGTATCTTCCACTCTCATCTCTCTTTTTTACTCTCTCTCTCTCTCTCTCTATATATATATATATATGCCTTAATTAGGAGTTTGCATGACCATCGTTTCTATTACCTACTACATTCATACATTTGGTTTAAGCTTTGCATGTTGCTTTTGTACATGAATCATGCATCCTCTTCTATTTTACCAGAATTCCCTTCGTTTTTCACTCTCTTTTAACCATTTTGAACATGCACTTGTACTATTTGCTGCTCTTCTAATCCAAATCTTTCCACTTGCAATTTCATTTTAACATATTTAACTAAATTTATGTTGATAATAGAAAAGAACTACAAAGCAACAACAAGGTGGGCTCAGTGATAATCCCACGTTATGTTGGTATAGCAGTGTGACACGTGATTCTGTTTTTGATGTGTTGTAAATGGAATGACAGTACTGCATGTGTGTTTTTCCAGTGCCACCTCGCATCTATCAAATGCTTCATGTTTCTTCCTCTCTTTTTCCTTTACTCTCTATTCAACACATGTCAGTATAGCAATGAAGCCAGATTTTTTTTTCGTATTTTCTTATTGTAAAACTATTTCGTATTTCTTAGAAAGGGGGAGATTAAGAATGTGAAGAGACAGCATAGATATAGACCTGCTAAAGAGGTGCAATTTCAACTCACTCATTCCATGCCTCGACACAAGCTTGAGATTTTCAAGTCAATGGAGTATTGGGTTACCAACAATATTCTCAGCCTTCTAAAGCCAGTGGACAAATGTTGGCAGCCTCAGGATTTCTTGCCACTCCCTCACTCTGAATCCTTCTATGATCAACTCCATGAGTTAAGGCAACGATCAAACCAACTTCCAGATGACTACTTTGTTGTGTTGGTTGGAGACATGATCACTGAAGAAGCACTTCCTACCTACCAGACTATGCTCAACACACTCGACGGTGTTCGCGACGACTCTGGTTCTTCACTGACTCCATGGGCAATCTGGACTCGCTCATGGACTGCCGAGGAGAATAGACACGGTGACCTTCTTAGCAAGTATCTTTACCTCTCCGGACGTGTTGATATGAGGCAAATTGACAAGACTATTCAATATCTGATCGGCTCCGGGATGGTCTGTTACTGTTAGCTTCTTCATTCAACTCCTTTGTTTTCCTTGTTTCTTCTGTGTAAATTTGATTAAATCTTGTTTCATTTTATGTATTTAGGATTCAAAATTTGAGAACAACCCGTATCACGGATTCATATACACATCTTTCCAGGAAAGAGCAACATTCATTTCACATGGTAAAACAGCCAGGCTGGCCAAAGAGCATGGTGACAAAAAGTTGGCTCAAATATGTGCCACAATTGCTGCTGATGAGAAACGCCACGAAAATGCCTACATAAAGATTCTGGAAAAGCTATTTGAGATTGACCCCGACTACACAATCCTGACATTTGCTGACATGATGAGGAAAAAGATCACAATGCCAGCCCACTTAATGTACGATGGTGAAGATGACAATCTCTTTAAGCATTATTCAGAAGTTGCACAACGTCTAGGCGTGTATACTGCAAAAGACTATGCAGATATTTTGGAGTATCTGGTGGAAAGGTGGGGAGTGGAGAAATTGGGGTATGGGCTCTCGAGTGAAGGCCGTAGAGCTCAAGATTTCGTGTGTAGGTTGGCTTCTAGGGTTAGAAGTTTGGATGAGAGGGCTCAAGAAAGGGCCAAGCATAAGTCTTTAGTTCCTTTCAGTTGGATTTTTGGTAGACAAATAAGCATCTGAATCCATCAAGGTCCCCATTTGCTGCTTCTTCTATGTGTAATTGTTAAACATATAAACATTATATTACATAAAAGCTGAAGATTTGCATCAAATCTCTCTCTCTATGTAACAGATGTACTGTTAATATTGATTGCAAGTTCAAACTAGTCTCTGTTTTGACAACCTATAAATCATTTTATACTTCCAACACCTCTTCAATATGCTCATGTGCACACCAACAATTCAATCAATCGCCAATTGAATTTGTAGGACATACCAATCTATTCCACCAATTCAACATATCAAACCAGAAAAATGATTGAATGAACCAAACAAAAATATGGTGCAGGCAGAGATAGCAGCACCATTAAGCAAACAAAGAACAAAGAGAAAGTTAAACTTGGAAAGGCTAAGGCGAGTCTTTCAAATCCTCTTCTTTAGTACTCCTCTTACCACAGTTACCAGCATCATTCTCCACAACACTGTAATACTTCAACAAAAATGCAAGAGTGAGCACAACCCACTCCAAGACCCGCCAGCTAGTTTCAATATCATTGCACCATCCTCTTCTCTCACATAAGTCTTTAAGTTATCAACAAAGTCATATGTCCTTGTGTTTATCAACACTGCCACTAAGCCTTGAAATATTGCAGTGAAGACTGTTGCCACCATCTGTGCTACATACCACCTGTTTGAGGGCTTTTTACTGTTTTATTGTGTGTGAAAAAAATAATTACAATTTTGTGGTTGTTTAAAAAATAATTACGTATTTAGGGTTGATTAAAAAGTATTTACCAATTTGGGGTGTTTTTTTGGTTCTCCCCAAATAAAATTTGGGGACTTTAACTCACATCAATTAAATTCCATCAGCTCAATGATTAACCAATCATGCTCAAACTATTTAGCAATTATTCCACCATAAAAAACAAAGTAAAATGCTAATCATTTTTTTCATCATTTAATCATCCATCATTGTTTAATCATTTTGTCATAAAATTTTAATTTAAACATTCATCATTAAGCATTCATGATTAAATAATAATAAAATATGATAAAAATAACGAATACATAATTAAATAATCGTAATAATGTTTATAATATTTATGTAGAGAGTAAAAAATAAATAATTACGTAGGAACACTCGTTAAAAAATATAAAATATTTAATAAAAAAATAATATTTCATTAAAAAAGACACATATAAAGTATGAAAAAAATTCTACAAACCTAAGGAGATGGACTACTGTCATAAAGCTGATTTCGTCGAACAACCGTCCGAAGACCAGCATCATGTTGTTGTTGGCGACGTTCGGTATCCATCGGAATATGAGCCGACCCCGACTGACGGAGTGTAATATCACGTTGTATGTCCGGAGGCGGCGTAAGAACAGGAGCGTCCATATGCATAAATGGATCCTGACTGTTGTAAGAAGGGAAAAAAGGTGCAGAGGAAGAGAAGAAAAAATCCTGTGATGGCGGCTGGGAAGGACCAGCATCAGACGTACGTAGTGGACTGGGAAAATAAAAATTTTGGAACGTTCCACCACGATTTGAGGGGCCAAGATCCGCTCTGTTTGACGACTCTCCAAAATTGTGAAAAGAGAATGGAGGGGAAATTGTGTCTTGCTGGGATTGGATTGGAATTTGAATCCCAACATGTCGTCTTCTTTCACATCGACGTCCTTCCTGAGCAACTGGAGGGTTTGGATATTGGAAGGGGAATGATGGTGCACGGGGTGGATCAGCAGCCAAGCGACGGTCCTCCCCAACTGCATGTTGACTAGTTAGCGTAAGACGACGTGTAACGCCCTCCATTTTCCATGATTTTTATAATTTAAGTGAATAATTAATGAAAATACGTGAGGAAAATTTTTGCGGAAAATATTAATTAGAAATTTGTAGTGAGTGTAGAAGAAAATGGGAAATAAAAATTTGATGAAGATCGGTTAATCGAGAGAGAGAAAATCGAGAGGAACGTGAGATAAGATGTTAGGGACAAAACCGTCATTCTCAAAACCTATATGTACATATATCTCTTCCTATCTCACTCCACCTTCATCCATACACGTTATTACTTTCAAAAACCCAAATCGGAATCCGGAAAACCTTAACCTAGCTTGGGAATAGCAAGATT
>CANYCX010779786.1:0-13677 GCA_948193385.1 Breynia disticha f. nivosa
GTTTTTATGTCACGTTTTTATCAAATGATTGTACATGACATGTGCTAGGTCGATTTTATGTTGATCTTGGCATTTTCTTGGGTGTTTTTACGTGTTTATTCCGCTGCTAATTGAGTCAAAAACGTTAGAAAACCCAACAGACATGTCCAAAAAATGCGACTTCCTCTAACCAAAATTCGCATTTTGAAAATTTAACATACATTTGCCTATCCCGCAAGACCTGTAATGCTACCCGCATATGCTTTTCAGGCTCATCTAGACTCCAGGAATAAATCAAAATGTCATCAACAAATATGACCATAAAGGTATCAAGATAGGGCTGAAAAATTTTGTTCATCAGGGACATGACCGTGGCTGGAGCGTTAGTCAACCCAAATGGCATTACCGTGAACTCAAAGTGACCATATCGGATCTTAAACTCTGTCTTCGGCACTGACTTTTCCTTTACCCTCAACTGCCAGTACCCGACCTTAGGTCGATTTTTGAGAAAATTTTTGCGCCTTTCGACTGATCTAGAAGATCGTCGATTTGAGGTAACGGATATTTGTTCTTAATCGTGACCCGATTCAGCTGACGGTAGTCAATACTTCTTCAATTCTTTCAACTCTCTAGATTCAGTTTGAACGGTTTTGCCCTTTTGAACCATCCACTTAACTCTCGACCTTCCCGCTCATCTAAACAACCCTGATTATTATTCCTTTTAACTTATTAATTAATTCTAACAAATTCTCATACCTCCACTAAATTATTATTTTTATAATTCGTGAAAAATTTATGCTCAATTCCATTTATATTTTATTTAAAGTTTTATTTAGTAAAATTTTAGGTCGTTGCATGCAAAATGTATGCAACAAATCCTATTGGCATCAGTGAAAGAGAGAGAAGTAGATCCTATAGCAGCTGTCCAAACTGTAGAAAAGAAAACCTCTGACATTGCTAGTAAAAATGCCTTCCTCTGCTAATGCATGTACCTGAAACAAACATCGCAGTTGCGTGAGTTGCAAGCTCAGTGAGTAATCTTTAATTCATTTTATAATATCACAAAAAGAGTCATATATACGAACTATTCTTACAAATCAGTTTCATTTCATATAATATGAATATATCATATCAACAGATCAAATTTCATACGTAAATATTCTTCATCCTTTTCATTTTTCCTTTGCATTTTCCTTTTCATTTATTTCATTTTTTGTTAAACTATTCTTTTAACTCATATTGATTTCGATTTGTATACATTTGAATTGAACATTCTCGTTCATAATAAATCCTAACTTCTGTCTCCCTATTAGTTTTTGAAAACATTCTTCCACCTCATTTTCATGTGGACCTAACTTCTGTCGCCCTACTTTTGACTCTGAATGGTCAATCATTTATCACCTTTCCATCACCTTTCCATATCACATATCATATAACATATCACATATCATATGAAAATATAAACACGTTCACATACCTTTTTCATATGCCTTTTTGTTTGGCGTACCTTTTTCATTTGAATTGTATCTACAATTCCCTTTTCATTTCATATATCACATATCGTAATCATGTAAGTACGCACGTATATCATCATTTCGTTTCACTTTGCTTTTTGTTACATTTTCATTTTCAAATAGGTACGTGGATAGCATAATTGTATTCCCTTATCGTCATTCATAAGTAATCAAACTATATACACAAAATCATTCATAATTCATTCACAGAAACATATATAACCATTCATTTTAATATAGCCAGATAGTGAGATATACTCACCTCTAACTCAGATACTCGAAATGTGAGTCCAAACTCTCTCTGCAACTAACCTGTCGTCCTAAAGAAAAATTCTCATATATCTAATCAAAATTAACTCAATAATGCATCTATATGCATGTTCTAGTGAATTCAGTTCATTGCTTTTCAATTTAGAAACCCTAGCCAGAATCCTAACAATTTTCCTATCGTTACTTAAATCATTAATAACTCACTATAATATATTTATAACTCAATTTCAAACTCAATTCTCTAATTATTAAATAATTCTATTACGAATAAACTCAAAACAAACATAGTAAAACTTGAAAAAATGAATGAAACCTTAGAGTTTTACCTCTTTCACATATACCACTAAGTTCCCTGCTCGAAACTACGATTGGTTTAATATCTCAAATCACTTTCTTAGTTTAATTTCTAATTTAGACTCGATAATACAATAACTTCAATATTAAAACTCGTAAAAATTTACGGTAAACTTCAAATTTTACCTGTTTCAACTATAACACTGAGTTCCCTCGGTTACGATCGATTTTATATCTCAAACTCGTTTCCTAGCTCGATTCCACTCTTTCTCTCTCTAGCTTCTCTCTCCTTCCTCCCATGTTTCCTTTCTCACTCCTCTTTCTCTCTTTTTCTCTGCTTTTGAAGTTTCTAGAGCAATTCCACCATTTATATAATCACTTTCCATTATTTTATTATTTCTTGACTTTTTTTACTTTTCTTTTTTTTAATTCTTTTGTTTTTTCTCATTTATAAATGCTTCAAAGAATAATTAATTTAATAATTAAATTCTTTCAATTTAATAATTAATTTATTACTTCATTAATCATCTTAATTAATTATTAAGCATAAGATTTTAAGACAATAATGTTACATAGTCGCATGCTAAGAAATTAGAAGCAGACAAACTATAGCCCAAAATTATAGTCTTCTTATTTGTGGGGTATCTTAAGGAACGAAAGGATACTACTTCTATTCTTGAGAAAGGAACAAAGTCTTTGTTGTTCGTATGGTTGTTTTCTTGGAAAACAAATTCCTTCTCAAGAACTTCAGATGTAGTCAAGTAAAAATTGGAGAAATCCAAGAATGACAAACACTAGAAAAAAGAGGGGTTGAAAATAGGATCACGTTCATAAATAGTTATGGAACAAGAACCCATTGCGCAAGAACCACCTAGCATACCAATTAAGCAATGGAAAGACATTGAAGATGATGAAGAAATGGATGCTAGTGAAGGTAAGGATGACATGAAGATTGAGTCTACCGAGGTAATTAAGGTAGATTTGATGGACAACATGATGCAGTATTTGGTGTATGGAGAGGATGTTCCACATACAACTACACATTGGGAGGAAACACTTAGAAGTAAAGGTGCAGTTTGTCCAACTGTGGACAACATAGCAAAGGTGAGAAGAAGAAGAGATCTACGTGCAATTTTTTGAAATTAATTATGGATATGGGCACAAGGAACTTAACTAATTCTACCCTCAAGATGCTATCAATGTTCATAGGACCAAGGGAGCATAAAGTCACCTTTGCTTGGAGTATAAGGAAGGCCAAACCACCTGCACAACAATTCATTCAAGATCTACCGTCCGTAAAGATGTATAATTAGTTGTGTCCGTAGTGACGTAAAACCATGATTAAATAATGAACTTTTTCATCGCATCACTTACTTGCATTCATGTTTATTTTATTTCTTTTATTTTATTTTGGCTCGTATGCATTAATCATATAGGAGCATGTTTATTTTATGTATTGCATTTATATTTCGTTCATATTTGCTTTTTCTTGTCACAAACCCTTTTTATTTGCCTTTGTTTCTTAAGGAAGGAAATGGATGGATGCCTCACGATTGGAAGGACATAGAATGGAAAATGGCCTTAAATCGAGAGAAGATTTCTCTTCCCTTTCTCTTATTCTTTATGATTATGACGAAAATTAAAAAGAAACAATGCTTAATATGAGTGCTCATGAAACAAATAAATAAGCTTCGAATGGTCGGGAGGGCAATCCAAAAGGGTGCGCTTTCGCGATTGGTAGAAGTTTTAAGAAAATAAAAGTTTTCAAATGACCGGAAGTGCGAGCCAAAAGCGGGACACTTTCGCGTTGTCTAGGAAACAATTACAATAAAAATAGGAGCACAATTTAAGAAAAAGCATTGTAATGTTTGGAAAAGTGATTTGTGACCGGGTTCTAGTAAGCGCACTAGATCGATGTAGTTTTACCGCGGAAGTATACCCTCCGGGATCGAATCTCATAGGGAACGTTGTATTTAATTCGATTCGGTGCTAATAAGAAAATAAAAGAAAGCAGTAAACATGAGTGGGATTTTCGGATTTTTATATAAAACAAGAAATATAAAGACAAGTAAATGAGAATAAAGACTCGAAGATAAAATGAAGTGTTGAGCTTTCTTAGAATTCAATAGAGATTATACTTGGTCATTTAATGGTTTGAGGTTAATGATGGTGTTCTCGCGCTATCGTCAATTAAGAGTCCCTTTCGAGATGCTCCAAATTGTGTCCTTAAGACCCGTAAGTGTCTTTGGCATTTCATCGAACACATTATGTTCATTTGATATATTTCTATTCAAATAATACCTAACTCTATTCAATTTAGCCTTCCTAATCCTAGGCTTTCGCATCTCCAGATTAAGATTCAAAAATTGAATGATACATAAATTGCAATCATTTGTTCTAATATAGCAGTCGATTAACTAACACCCAATGCAATCCAATTCTAGCCTATCACTACTAAAATTGTTTCGCATGAATTAACTAATTATGTTGCTCTTTTTATTCCAAATGCAACAAGTACATGACAAGCAACAATTACAATTTATGGTTCTTATCATTCATCATTCAACACAACCAAATAGACATTCATTCAATCATAGAATAAAATCATTCAATAACAAAATGTCAAGATATCCATTAAGAAAACCAAACACAAATCACATATTTACATCCACGAAAACCCAGCAAAAACCTAGCCTAACATGACTAGAAGAACAAACTAAAAAGAAGAGAAGAAAAGGAAAACAAAGAAGAAGAAAAGAAGAAGAACAACCATGCCTCCTAGCATTCTTTTCCTCCAGCCACAATGGCCTACCAAAGCTCCCTCTCCATTGCCGAAAAATGGTCTTCAAAAGACACCCAACTCTTCTCTCTTTCTTCCTTTTAAATCTAAACATAGCGCCCTTCTTAGCTGGAAAAGTATGGGCAAAGTATGGCATATTCTTGCTGTCCCCTGGAATTGCCTTCACTGCCCTCACTTTTACCATTCTTTTAAGGAAATTTTGGTCCAATTATTTAGTCTCACGAGTGAGTCTCGATGGAGATTCAATGAGTCTCGATCGAGACTCACATTCTACTGCACCTTTTCGTTCCTTTTTATCGAGTCTCGATCGAGACTAGGTTACTGCCCATATTAATCAACCATTCGGACGAGTCTCGATCGAGAAACTTTGAGTCTCGATCGTGACAACCATTCTGTCAAGGTGATGCTCCCATTCTTCTTGAGTCTCGATCGAGACACTTCGAGTCTCGATCCGGACTTGCAATCTGCCAAGACAATCTCATCAATTCGGTCGAGTCTCGATAGAGACTCAAACAAGTATAGATAGAGACAATGCTTATTTCCCAGTTGGTTTTCCATTTTGGTGAGTCTCGATCGAGACTTGGTGAGTCTCGATCGAGACTTGCCTCCTGTCCAAGCTGGGGATGTTGGAACCAAAGCGATGCCTTGATCTTCTGTCATTTCTTCCATAATTCAACATTTTCCCAAGCTTAAACCATCATCATTTGCATCAACCTTCATAACTTATCTTGGCACATTCCCAATATATATTTCGGCCAACGAAATAATCCTCGAATTAGGCTTGTGATGCATTTATGCCCTCTCAAAATGCTCCACTCGATGTGCTTCATTTTACATTCGAATTATAGCGAATTCTTCATCTTTTGAGCGCACCTAGATAAAAACATAAACATAAGAACACTCTAACATTTATGCATTTTATCTATCAAAATATAATGAAAATACGCTATAATATATATAGAATAAACGTGTATAATTTTCCCTATCAAACTCCCCCACACTTAAGTTTTTGCTCGTCTCGAGTAAACAAATCGAACATAGGGTTAAAAGCTCGAATCAAAGTGCACTCATGGTCTCAATCGTATTCAAGATTCCTAGCACATAATAGCAACATTTCACATAACACGATCAAGTGTTAATGATACCTAGACTTACCCAAGGAAGCTATTTAAGGACTTAAATGGTTGGTGATCAAATCATAAAGTTCGGCGGTATCTTTAGGTCAAACACTTGCTAGCATAAGAGTGACTCATTTGCATCATATCAACAAAAAGAAAATTTGAATTTTTTCCTGAATCATTTCTCAAACTTTATAATGCTTTTTCCTAACATATGCTCTTATTTTTATTCATAATGTTTTCTAATGAACGCGAAAGTGACCCGCTTTTGGCGCGCACTCCCGGTCATTCGAAAACGTTATTTTCTTTTAACTTCTAGCAAACGCGAAAATGACACGCTTTTGGCGTGCATTCCTGGTCATTCGAAGCATTTTATTATGAGCATTTCAACAATTTTGAAGCACTATTTCTTTCAAATTTTCATTGGCCAAAACTCTTAAATTCCTTTGTACAAATATAAACAATTAAGCTCCCAAATGCAAACAAATGCTGCACTTTTATACCTCCCTTACCAAACTCAACAATCATCCTACAGAACCATTCAAGCTAGCCTATCATAACTTCGCAAGACCAAGTCTAAGGTCCTCAATCGCTATATGCAAAAACACTCGCTATTATATACAAGTTCACTTTCCAACAATTTCAACCATAAATACAATTCAAATATATAATCCCTCCCCCATACTTAAGTTCGACATTGTCCTCAATGTCACAAATACGTACACATCTCAAATAATTGAGGACAATAATCGAATAATCATATATGAGTATAAAAATAAAGAGGTAGGCAAAAGAAATCTTCTCTCGGGTTTATGGTGTGTTGTTTTCCATTCACGAGTTAATGTCCTTCTTGGCTTCCAACATTGTGGCATGCATCTATGTACGGGACTTTAAGAAAGAGAGACAAGTAAAACAGGTTGTGAACAAAACAAATATAAAAGAAATTAAATGTACACATTTTATTCAATCACATAGTTTTACGTCATTTCGGACACAAACCGTGGATCTGGCATTGGAATGTTGTATTGGTGGTTTGACCTTCCGTCGACTCCAAGCAAAGGTGACTTTGTGCTCCATAGGCCCTATCAACTGTGATTTCCTTTTAAGGGAAGAAGTAGCTGAGTTACTTGCGCCTTTGTCATTCATTGGCTTAAAAAATCTGTGCTCAGACCTCTTCCTCTTCTCACCCCATCCATTGTGACCATAATTTGCACAAAATCCACCTTCGCTTCTAACTGCTTCCTCCCAAGGTGTATTTACATGTGGAACATCACCTCCCAACACCAAATTCTGCACTACTTTATCTATCAAATAACCCTCCTTAATCTCTTCAGTGGACTCAATCTTCAAATCACCCTTTGCTTCACTATCATCCATTTTTTCGTCATCTTCAATCATCTATTGCATAGGACGTATGCTAGGTGGTTCACATTTTTCACTCTCCGCACATTTCTCGGCCAAGTGCCCAAGCTGACATGCCAAGTTTTGCAAACCAATAAAAGTAGAATTGTTGAATGAGTCTTGCCCCTCCATGAAACTCTTCAATCTTTGGTTTAAAGACATTTGGGAGTCAATGAATTGCTCCAATCTTCCCATTGCCTCCAAAACGTTTTCCTCAAACTTGAGCTTAGAGTCATGGTTTGCATTTTAGGTTGAGTTTGATAGGTTTTGGTGGTGGTTCGAATTTAATAGTGGTGGTGGATATGAAGGTTCTTGATACGGATGGTTGGGAACATATGGTGGCTTGATTTCTTGATAAATATGAGGAAGGAAGGAAGTTTGGTTAGGAGAATGGTAAGGCATTGGTGGAGATGGAGGAGTGTGATAATTCAAGTAAATTTCCCGTTCCATGTAAGGATTGGGCCTCCATCTTGAATCTTTGGTGTTGGAATATGGGTCGGTGGCTTGAAGTTGTTGGTTGAATCCAAGTTCTTCAAAATTTTCATCCTCAAAGCCTACACAACTCATGTCCCATTTTCTAGGTCCAGTGTACGAAACAAATATGTCCTCCATGTGGTTGGCACCACCGTAAGAACTACACCGCACCTCGTGCCTTGTACCATTCTCCTCGATAAAATTCTGCATACAATCGGTGAATTCATCCTTCTTCAAATTCAAATCTTGAGTATAAAAGGACTCATCAATCAACACATTTTTCCTTCTTCTTCTTTCCATTTTATTTCTCATATTTTCGGCCACCAGCTCATAAATGTCCCAAACCTCTACCGCAATTTTGTTTCCCACATATCCATTTGAGGCCATGTCCACAATTGCCTGATTCATTGGCGATAATCCATCATAAAAAATTTGAGCCAATAGTGCAAGAGAAAGTTGATGATGAGGACATTGTGTAAGCACTGTCTGAAATCGCTCTCATGCCTCATAAAACTCTTCTCCATCCAACTCAACGAAGGTACAAATCTTGTTCCTGAGATCTATGGTCCTCTGAGGTGAATAATATTTATCCATAAATTTGTCATACACCTCATCCCAAGATCTCAAAGAACCTCCAGGAAGGCTAATTAACCAAGATTTTGCTCTGTCCTTGAGCGTGTAAAGGAAGCACTTCATTCTTAGATCATTCTCCGTTAAACCATGTAGTGGAAAAGTTTGAACGGTGATATAAAATTCCCTTTAAAATGTCAAAGCGTCCTTTGAAACCAATCCATGAAAACTCGGTAGCAACTTAAAACGCACCTCCTTGAGCTCGTATTCTCTTGCAGTCGTACTCGAAATCATGCTTGATTGGATCATCCCAACTCTAGGCCTTTGAAAATTTCTCAAAATCTCCCTTGGGGAATGTCCAATTCCACCATGAGACGGCAGAGCTTGTCTCCCATCCGCCTCATCAATACATCCAAACATTTTCAAAAATAAAGGATTTGCGCCCATTTTAATAGGGACTCCCCCCTCGGCGCACGGACCCTTGCAATTAAGCTCAAAACCATAACTGATAAATATTTTTCGAGTGTTCCTCCCGGTTATGTCCATGTATGATCCTAAAAAAAATTAACCTACAAAATAAAAGCTAACAACAAAGAAAAGGGTTAGTAAAACAACAAGCACGAAATTAAAATAAATACGCCATTCCCCGGCAGCGGTGCCAAAAACGTGACCGAGTTCTAGCAAGCGCACTAGATTGGTGTAGTTTTACCACAGAAGTATACCCTCCGGGATCGAATCTCAAAGGGAACGTTGTATTTAATTCGATTCGGTGCTAATAAGAAAATAAAAGAA
The DNA here is from genome assembly GCA_948193385.1 of Breynia disticha f. nivosa. Taxonomy (NCBI): domain Eukaryota; kingdom Viridiplantae; phylum Streptophyta; class Magnoliopsida; order Malpighiales; family Phyllanthaceae; genus Breynia; species Breynia disticha. The sequence goes on from CANYCX010779786.1 coordinate 9,213, forward strand.
AGCAGTAAACATGAATGGGATTTTTGGATTTTTATATAAAACAAGAAATATAAAGACAAGCAACTGAGAAAAAAGACTCGAAGAGAAAATGAAGTGTTTACCTTTCTTATAATTCAATAGAGATTATACTTGGACATTTAATGGTTTGAGGTTAATGATGGTGTTCTCGCACTATCGTCAATTAAGAGTCCCTTTCGAGATGCTCCAAATTGCGTCCTTAAGACCCGAAAGTGTTCTACTCTTGTGATACACTAAACAAGCAAAGGCAATATTCTCTTTGGCATTTCATCGAACACATTAAGTTCATTTGGTATATTTCTATCCAAACAATACCTAACTCTATTCAATTTAACCTTCCTAATCCTAGGCTTTCGTATCTCCGGATTAAGATTCTAAAATTGAATGATACATAAATTGCAATCATTTGTTCTAATATAGCGGTCGATTAGCTAACATCCAATGCAATCCAATCCTAGCCTGTCACTACTAAATTGTTTCGCATGAATTAACTAATTACGTTGCTCTTTTTATTGCAAATGCAACATCTACATGGCAATCAAACAATTACAATTTATGGTTCTTATCATTCATCATTCAACACAACCAAATAGACATTCATTCAATCATACAATAAAATCATTCAATAACAAAACCTCAAGATATCCATTAAACAAACCAAGAACAAATCACATATTTACATCCAAGAAAACCCAGCAAAAACCTAGCCTAACATGACTAGAAGAACAAACTAAAAAGAAGAGAAGAAAACGAAAACAAAGAAGAAGAAAAGAAGAAGAACAACCTCACCTCCTAGCCTTCTTTTCCTTAAGCCACAATGGCCTCCCAAAGCTCCCTCTCCTCTGCCAAAAAAATGGTCTTCAAAAGACACCCAACTCTTCTATCTTTCTTCCTTTTAAATCAAAACATAGTGCCCTTCTTAGCTGGAAAAGTACGGGCAAAGTATGGCATATTCTTATTGTCCCCTGGAATTGCCTTCACTGCCCTCACTTTTATCATTCTTTTAAGGACATTTTGGTCCAATTCTAGAATCTCACGAACGAGTGTCGATCAAGATTCAATGAGTCTCAATCGAGACTCACATTCTGCTGCACCTTTTCGTTCCTTTTTATCGAGTCTCGATTGAGATTCAAACGAATCTCGATCGAGACTAGGTTCCTGACCACATTAATCAACCATTCGGACGAGTCTCGATCGAGAAACTTTGAGTCTCGATCGAGACAACCATTCTGTCAAGGTCATGCTCCCATTCTGCTCGATTCTCGATCGAGACACTTCGAGTCTCGATCGAGACTTGCAATCTGCCATGACAATCTCATCAATTTTGTCGAGTCTCGATCGAGACTTGGATGAGTCTCGATCGAGACTTGCCTTCTGTCCGAGTTGGTTTGCCATTTTGGTGAGTCTCGACCAAGACTTGATGAGTCTCGATCGAGACTTGCGTCCTGTCCAAGCTGGGGATGTTGGAACCAAAGCCATGCCTTGATCTTGTGTCATTTCTTCCATAATTCAACTTTTCCCAAGCTTAAACCATCATCATTTGCATCAACTTTCATAACTTATGTTGGCACATTCTCAATATATATTTTGGCCAACGAAATAATCTTCGAATTAGTCTTGTGACCCATGCATTTATGCCCTCTCAGAATGCTCCACTCGATGTGTTTTATTTTCCATCTGAATTATAGTGAATTCTCCATCTTTCGAGCACACCTAGATAGAAGCATAAACATAAGAAAACTCTAACATTTATGCATTTTATCTATCAAAATATAATGAAAATACGCTATAATATATATAGAATAAATGTGTATAATTGGCCCTATCAATTTGGCCCAAAATTCAATTTTTATCTATGTTAATATGATGCAAGAGAGTAACTCTGATGCTAGGAAGTGTTTTGACCTAGATATACTGCCAAACTATGGAATTTGATCACCGACCGCTCGAGTCCCTGAATAGCTTGCTTGGGTAAGTCTAGGTATCATAACACTTGATCGTGTTATGTACCTTGCTATTATGTGTTAGGAATCTTGAATATGATTGAGACCGTGACTTGCATTTTGATTCAAAGCTCTTAACCCCTATGTTTTAATTGTTTTGCTTGAGACAAGCAAAGGCTTAATTGTAGGGGAGTTTGATAGGACCAAATATTCACATTTATTCCACTTATTTCTAGTTTATTTTCATGACATTTAAGTAGATAAATCATGTGATTTTATAAGCTTATGTATGTTTTAGTTTTATCTAGGCACGATTATGGAAAGTGAAGATTTTGCTACGATTTGGTGGAAAAAGAAGGCACATTGAGCGGGGCCATTTTAGAGGCATAAACGCATTAGTCATGAGCTTCAATAGGAACTTTAATTCATTGGCCAAATTATACAATTTAATCATGCCAAGGCAAGCCAAGAAGTGTGGTGCAAATGATAGGTTTTTTAGCTCTAAAGAGATTAAATTTTAGGGCAGTCATGTAGTTATGTTCGTGGCTTGCAAACATCACATTTGAAGCATAAAACATAAAATCATTAGGTTTTGGGAGGATTGAGGAAATTATGGTTTTTGGGGAAAATTTTAAGAGGTTGTGCAATTTGAGGTGGCAATTAGGAAAATTAGTGTTGTTTAGCATGGATGTTGTAACGGGTGAAAGGAATCATAAGAGAGGAAAACAAACGAACAAGGTTTTGGGTTAGGCAGGAGAGGAAAATGGAAGGAAAGAGGAATTTAGGGATTTAAGGATGTGAATTAGTTCAAAACTCTTACATGTGAGTGTTTTTTAACGAATAATGTAGGAATCCAAACTTGCAAAGGAACCGAAAGCTACTACCGGAGGGGTTCAGCTAGGGATTTGAGGTAAGTGTATGCCCCGTCACTTACTTATCCATATCTAGTCTATTGCATGGTCAAGTATGCTGACTTTAAACGCTAAAGACAATGTTAGAATGTTTAATGAGCCATATCTTTTGCTTGTTTGATGTGAATTGTGTATGAAAGCTTAGGTACTTGTAGGATGACAATACTTGAGAGATGTGCAAAATGTCATATTGTGTAGATTGATGATAATTGCTTGGATAAAATGAAATAAAACCCATCGGTTATTAAATGCAACGTATTCTATGTGTAGGTGTAGGTTTAGGTGTGAGTAAAACGATCATGCTTTGTAATGTGTGCTAGAATGTTTAATTTGCTTAATCGATGAGGTTTTGATTGCATTAAATGAAATGGATGTGTTCTATGGTCTTTGGCAAGGGTAGGTGAATGTATGAATGAAAGAATGTTTGTGTATGGTATGTATATGCTTACCTGAAAAGGAATGATGGTGTTTTGTGTGGTGTGCTAGATGTTTTTTATGTGCTTGTTTGATGTGGTTAGTTATGGACACATGGAGTGGATGTTCCTGCTTGATTTGTGTACTTGAATGAGGTAGTTACGGTTGATTAGTGAGGGTATGTAATGTATTGAGAAAAAGAATGCATGATAAGAATATGTTTTCCTTTGCTTTGGTATGGTATGGTGTGAGAGAATCTGGGAAATGTATGCAATGTATGATTTGTAATGTTTGAATAGGTACAGGTATACGAATGCGTGGGTAAATGAGTGTATTGTGTGTTTTAGAAAGGCAAAATGATAGCTTGTAGAAAGGCATGATTGAACATGTATATTGTTGATAATCATGCATGTGGCATAATTACATGATAGAGTTGTCATAAGAGCATGAAAATTTAGAGGTCACACTATGGTATATTAAGCATATAGTGATAAATGTGTAGAAAACCCTTGGTCGAATAACGTGGATGAAAATAACAAGGTGAGAGTGAATGGTTCTAATCACCTATGCTATGGATGAGAGCGTGAACGAAAATAACTATGTGAGAGTGAACGATTCTAATCACATAGGCTATGAATGTAAGAGTGCATGTGAGAGTGAGGGATTCTAATCACATGTGTGCGGATAAAGATTTGTAAATGTGAGAGTGAGTGATTCTAACAACATTTTCCTGGGAAAGTATGGCGCCTTGTGAGAGTGAGCAATTCTAATCATAGTGGCACGGGCAATGTGAGAGTGAGTGATTTTAATCGCATGTGCTGGTTAGAGTTTTGGTAATGAAAGAGTGAGCGATTCTATTCGCACTTACCCGAGAAAGAATGATGTCAGCTGAGAGTTAGAGGATTCGAATTATCATGACACGGGCAATGTGAGAGTGAGTGATTCTAATCATATGCGCTGAATAGGGATTTGGTAATGCGAGAGTGAGTGATTCTAATCGGATATACCCAGAATGAGATAGTGTCATGTGAGAGTGAGCGATTCTAATCACTGGGACACGGTCAATATAAAACATCCTACTCTAACTATCGTATTAATTACGTATAATTTAAAACTTTTCTTTTCATTCTTGTATTTACCATTCTTGTTAATCTTTCTTTAACTTTAAGTTACGTAAAG
>CANYCX010780255.1:0-19498 GCA_948193385.1 Breynia disticha f. nivosa
TTCATCACTGAAAAATTGTTGTTTAAGAAGTGTCTGAGATTGGATGTGATACATGAATATATATATCGATCAAATGCATGATGTGATAACAAATAAATTAAGGAAGCATCATATATGGGCTAAATATATGAATGCTTGGAACCGACCTTATGAGGTTATGTTACTTACTGAGTATAGCTCACACAAATATTTGTCTGTAACGCTCGGCAGGACGCTAGTACGAAATTTTGGATTGTGCATAGGTGTAGCACTTGAATTTTGGAGTTTCCGCAAAGGAAGAATCAAGGTGCAGCGTATACTCTAGACTAAGGTTTTGTTGTACATGACAATGTTGTAAATATTATTTCATACGTTTTGCTGGAATTATAATTGAAAGTAGATTTAGTTGGAATCTAGTTTCTTTTATAACCTAAAAATATTTGTAAAAATATTATGTACATATATATGTATGAAGTTTATGAAATGAGTTTGACTTTGGAATGGATTTTATTTTTATTTTTATTTCTATTAAACTTGATTTCCGGGTTTAAGTGTTATTTGTAGGAGGGAAGTATACGCAGATAATATTTAAATTCTGGAGCCACACACGTGGACACGAATTAGCGTCCACGTGGACACTAATTAGCGTCCAAATGGGCGCTATTCAGTGTCCACGTGGGCACTAATTTTGTGTCTCTTATGGAGCATAAAATTAGCTTCCACGTGGATGCTAAATGTCACCGCCAAATATTCCCTCCATCCTGTTCATTATCCTGCCAACTTAGCGTCTACGTTGACACTAAATTTAGCATCCACGTTGACACTAAATTTAGCGTCCAGGTGGACGCTAAATGGCACCACCAAAAATTCCCGCCAGTTTGTTCAGCCTGAATTTATTGTCCAATTTAGTTGGACGCTAAATTCACAGAATGTTGTAGTGATTAAAGTCAAAATTAAAAGCATAACTCATAAATTGATAGTGCAATATTAGGGGTTTTAAACTTGGAAGAGATTTTCGATTAATCAACTTAGCATTAGAAGTTAACTAGTAGTTGTTCTCGAACAATGCGTCGAGATGTCGTATTATGATTGTATTAAGTTTATCAATTTAAATTAATCTATATCTATCTATATCACTATGGTAATTTGGAAATAAGTTCACAAAATTTTGACATTTGTCAAGTTACATTTTTGACATATGACAATAAAGAGATGTTTATTAGGTCAAAATAAACAAGATATATCAAATATTTTTTATTTGTACTCTAAATATTTTTTCTGTTTCATATTTGAATTTAAATTCATCGTAAATTCTTTTGTATCTTCTAATTTAAAAATCCAACCAGACATTTTTCTTTTCGGATAACCTTTCAAGGAAATTTTAATGGATTCTTTCCTAATGCCAAGTTCGAATGGACTTATAGGATCACACGTGAAGAATTTGATGAGAAGGGCATTTTTGGCATTTCCTTATGACACGTATTTGGGCTAATATAATTAGACAAATAGTGTGACCCTATATTGATAATCAAATGGGCATAGTGAGGCCCATAAATTATGGTACACGATTATGATTTAATCAAAAAATTATAGGAATGCCTGGTTTATAATTACAATGTGCACAAAGGCCCATGTATGTTTTCTCTATTGTATAAATGTCATAAACTATTTTGAATCCTCTATAAATGCCCGATTCTACATTTGAAAGATTAAAAAAGCCCATTAACTATAATTTATTAACTGTCAACCTTCAATTAAGTTCAAATAAAAAAAAATTCAATTACATTCAAATACTTACCAAAAAACTCCTTAATTATAGGGAAACTGTTGTCAACCCATAACATCATTTAAATTTCAAATATATAACATCTGTAAATTCCAATATATAACAGAAATCAATAATTAAATACGTAGAAACATCAGAAAACAATATCAAAAGAATTTTTTTTTAAAAAAATGAAACAATAATCGTCAATCTCCATGAACAAAGATCATTTTTATTCATATTTTTTCACAATTAGTAAAATTAAAACTAATCATTTAATAATATATACAATACATTTGTGTACATAATTACAATGTATAAACCTTTATTCACAATTCATACAAAAAAAGTGATTTTCATGTTTTTTTAATATTCATTAATGTTCATTATTCTAATTAATTTTCAAATAATGTAAATGTTTATATTTGTTTCATAACATTTATATGTTTTAAACCTGATATTTTAGAATTCATGCAGTGAACATGGATGTAATGCCGATAGTGATTATATATGAAAGAAGATATAATGTAATTTAATAGGAATGTGCATTTCAGTTTATATTGGTTAGGAAATTAAGCGATAAAAGTATAATACAAAAACAAGAGAACAACACAGGAATTTACGTAGTTCAGTCTGTGTGACCTACTTCACAGACAGAGATCAAGTTATTCCATTACTCAGTCTCCAAAAGGCCTACAAGAGAAAAATACAAGCCACTATATATAAGTTTTACACAAACTCTATTTTAGACTTAGTATAACTCTACCACCCAAATAGAATTTAACCAAATCTATACTACTTAAATAGAGTAACCAAACTTATACTTCTAATGACTCCAAATCACTTCAATAAATCAATTCAACATAATAATTCTCCCCCGTTGAGTTGATTTCTTCTCAATATTGTAACTAGAATTACTTTTTGTCACAGGCCAAAGGGTCTTAAGTTCTGCTATACTGAACCAAGTCCAACCCAGACTTACTAAGGGCAATACCGATTGATTTATGTCCTTCAACATCCATACCTAGCACACTACCATCTTGCACCATTCTTGTGTAATCATCAACACAAATTACCAGTTGCTACTCGTAATGGATCTAGTTAATTGATCTTTCCTTGTTTCAGAGTCTCAATCACAAATTCCACCCGCTTCCTTGCAGAACTCACAACAGGCTTGTCAATATTGGTAATTGAACTACTAATCAAGGTATAAATGTCATTCTATAGTTTACCCTTCATTACCACTGCAGGACTTCCGATCACCTGAACACTTTTAACACCTCTTGAGAAACCATAACCATGCTTCATCAAAGTGCCCACAGAGATGAAATTCTTACGCAAACCAGGGACATACCAAACATCAAATGTTTTTACCATTCCATTGTACATCCTAATTTTCACATAACTACTACCATCAACACTTAACTTCTCACCATCTCCCAATTTCAAGTTACCTTTCCACTTCTTGAATGAAATAAAAAGCTCCCGAGAAGAAGTCATGTAATAAGTTGCACCAGTGTACAGTCTTCTACACTATTAGTTGTACCAACAGTCAACTCTTCATTACTCTTCCCCTATCAGAATTGTCCTGCAATGCAGTAGAACCACTCTAAACAACATTTGCTCCTGACCCCTATTTATTTCTCCTTTGAGGAAAATATTTCTTTATATGTCCATACTCATTGCAGTTGTAACACGTCAACTTGTTTTTGTTTATCTACTTTCTACCACCATGAACTGTTAACTCAAAACTTTTAACGTCTCCCCCGAAACTGAAACCTATTCTTTTCAATTCTTTAGACAACAAAGCATCTTTAACATCATTTATAGAAATTTTGTTCTTACCATACATAATAGTATCCACAAAACTTTCATAAGACTCAGGCAAAGAATACAACAAAAATATAGTTTGATCCTCTTCATCGATCATGATCCAACACCTTTTAAATCTAATATAATTCTATTAAAATTGTCAAGATGTTCCTTTACCTACTTGCCTTTAGTCATCTTTAAGGTATGCAACCGCCTTTTCTGATAAAGCTTGTTCGCCAGGGATCTCTTCTGATAGATACATTCCAACTTTTGCCACATGCTAGTTGCATTCCTTTCATCAGTAACCTCCCTCAAGACTTCATCCTCCAGACTCATAAAATCGTATTGTTTGCCCTTTTCCCTATCTCAACTTTCTGCACCACCGACAATTCTACATGTAACTTCTCTTTACCTTTTGTCGCCCTTTCACATCCCTGCTAAGCAAGGATTGCCTTCATCTTCAATTTCCATAGAGTGAAATCATTCGACCCATTGAACTTATCAATTGCGAACTTTAAATACATTATCTTTTCAGCAAGAATAATCTTCGGCTCTAATACCACTTGTGAGGAATTACACGATATCAATATAATGAGAAAATAAGAGAACAACACAGGAATTTACGTGGTTCAGTCTTTGCGACCTACTCCATGGATAGAGAACAAATTATTCTATTATTCATTTTCCAAAAGACTTACAAGAGAAAAATACAAGCGACGTACACAGGTTCATACAGACCTTATTTTAGACACAAATCTTATTTTAGATACATTATAACTGTACTACCCAAATAAAGTATTTAATTATACATATACTTCTAATGACTTCAAATCTCTTTAAGAAATCAATTCAACATGACAAACACTATAAAATTAATTTTAGCGCATATAATTCGATTAAGTAATAAAAATATAATTTTATTTTTAATAATATATATACCATACAAATACAATACTACTTATACCATGAATCAAGCAAATCATTTTTTTGTCTAAACCACGAGGTATCCTTAACACCCAAGACTAATCCTCGTTCGAGTTAGGCAGGACCACAAGAGCGGCAAAGCTCTCCCAACCGAGACTCGAACTTGAGATCTCTGACTAAGCTGGAACAACTCCACTCATAAATACACATATACCCACCACAAGCATATTTAAAATTCCACTCTCCCTCTCACTCTCCCCTTTCTTACTCTCACAGTCTCCCTCTCACTTATTAATACGCTACAGAATTCTCCTCCTCAAAGCTCTATACACTCACCTTTATTACTCTCTCACACTCACTCCCACAATTATATCTACTCTACAGATCTCAACTCTGAATATCCCCTCTACTTCTCTCTTAGGTTCGATTTACTTCTCTTTGTTACTTCCAATATAGTTTTGTGTTAAACATTGTGTTTCTTGCTTGTTTTGCTTTGGGCTCTTGAAATGCTGTTAAATGATTATGCTTTTGCTGCTTTATGATATTTCCTTGCTTCATGCTTATTTTGTCGCTAAATCTGTGACTTATTGAATGCTTTGAGTTCAGGTTAGTGCCTTTTGGTGATTATGAGCTTGAGTAATGAAATTGGAATGTTTCATTTCTCCAATTAGATAATTACTTTTGATTTGTGATTGATCAAGTTTCAGTACTGGACCAGCTCAACTAGTGATCTGGCTTGCTAGTAATTTATTTTGCTTGTTCTTTTATTATGTTCTATCTAGATTGAATAATGAACTTGAAAATTCTTAAATAATTTATTTTGCTTGTTTCTTGAATTCGATACTGCGAAGCGGTTTCATGTCTAAGGAAAATGTGTACACATATGTACTTATTTAGTTATCTGTTAAGGCCATTCTTGGTTACTTAATCCGTCTGATTGGAGCTTATTTTCTTCATATTGTTTTATATGCGTAGCTTCTTTAGATAAAAGGTTGTGAATTCTCTCTTGAGCATGACTACAACCAGGACTTCTTACAGTTTGTTTCAGGGGATTGTTCCGACCACATCATGGGCTCTAAGCATATTCTGCTGGCCGGTAAAACACGAGGCCCGCTCTTTATATTCATTGTACTTTGCCTGTGTTGTTTCTTTTATATATTGGGAGCTTGGCAGAAGAGTGGTTTTGGAAAAAGTGATAGCATAGCCTTGGAGATAACAAAACAGGCAGATTGTAATATCTTTACCAAGCTAGATTTTGATGCACATCACCGTATTGAGATTGTTGAGCAATCAAAGCCACAAGCAAAAGTTTTTAAGCCTTGTGATGTTAAATACACCGATTATACTCCCTGCCAAGAACAAGATCGAGCCATGAAATTTCCACGTGAGAATATGATATACAGGGAAAGACACTGCCCCCCTGAAGAGGAAAAATTGCGCTGTCTCATACCTGCACCCAAAGGATATATGACCCCATTTCCGTGGCCAAAAGGTCGTGACTATGTTCACTTTGCTAATGTTCCATACAAAAGCTTAACTGTGGAGAAGGCTAATCAGCACTGGGTGGAATATCAGGCTGACGTTTTCAAATTCCCCGGAGGAGGAACCATGTTCCCTCAGGGTGCTGATGCTTACATCGATGAACTTGCCACAGTAATACCAATAGCTGATGGCTCTATCAGAACAGCATTGGATACAGGCTGTGGGGTACGCATTTTATCTCTTAGGATGAAATTATCTATCTATTTTTATCTTCATCTAAATTTTATAATTGCTGACATAGCTTTGAACTCTGAATTTGTTCTCATTGCAATAGCTGAACTTAAATCATTTAAAGAAGAGAACTATTATACATGTAACATGCTCAAATATGTAACTGTATTGCATTGTTATGCATACTTCACTCTCGATTCTTGAACCTTTTTTTCTTTCAGATTATGTTTTGTATCTTAGCTTTCTGCTAAGTAAAGGATAAACACATTATTCAACTGAAATGATGTCATGTGACCTATAGAGATGAGGACTTGTTCCAAAATTTAATTTGGTTTGATTTGATTTGATTTCAACTTGTTTCTTTCGTATCAAAAACATGATACACATGAGAAAGGTTAAAATCTACATCGATATGTGATCTTAGCATGGTCATTTTCTGCTTCATTAGTTAATTCCTTAAGTCCAGATGGGGAGGAAAGCTATGCATGTCATTTCCAATTGGTGTGTCAATTTTATGCATAATTATTTGCTGAAGAGATGAATCAAATCTCATATAGGTTGCAAGTTGGGCCGCATACCTTTTTAAAAGAAATGTGTTGGCCATGTCCTTTGCACCACGAGATAATCATGAAGCCCAAGTGCAATTTGCACTGGAGCGAGGGGTACCCGCTATTATTGGTGTTCTTGGTTCCATACGTCTTCCATATCCTTCAAGAGCCTTCGATATGGCGCAGTGCTCTCGATGCTTAATACCATGGACATCAAATGGTTAGTGCCATGACTAACGTTGTTGACTAATAATATCTATTTTTTTTTTGTGTAATGTTGCAGAGGGAAAGATGAAAAAAAACGTGCATTTACTTTTTTTAATGTTTATTCATGAAATTTTTTTTTTTTATGTTGGGACATTGAGAATAAAATAATTCTAACAATCAAAAATGTATATTGACGATACCGGGACCATTTGAAACCTCAAATATAAGAAATTATAGATTTTAAGATTGCCAAGATTATTCATATGTACTTTCTTGCGCTTAACACGGAAGCAAAAAAAAGGTTCATGTGTTTTTGTTGGGAGCAAGGATTTTATACACGAATAGATGTTTTTTAAGTGCATAACAGGGAGATTTTTTCTTTGAAATCTCCGCTAATAAACATAAGAAGAGCTCCCATGCTATTTTTCCACGGATAATTCCTTTCGTTTTGTCTTGACGAAAAGTATTCATTTTTCTATTCCATGTGTACGACCTGACTTGTTTTTATTTTTCCAGAGGGGATGTACTTAATGGAAGTGGATCGAGTACTCAGACCTGGAGGATACTGGATTCTTTCTGGGCCCCCAATCAACTGGAAGACCTACTATAAAACATGGAAGCGAACCAAGCAGGATCTTGAGGCCGAATAGATAAAAATTGAAGAAATTGCTGAAAGTCTGTGCTGGGAGAAAAAATATGAGAAGGGGGACATAGCTATTTGGAGGAAAAAGGTAAATGACAAGGCCTGCCAGAGAGAGGAAGCCAATTTCTGCGAGTCAAAGAATGCTGACGATGTCTGGTGAGCTTACACATACCTTAATATTGTTTCTAGATGTTAAAATTTTTCAGTTGGCTTTTGAATCTTTGATCTGTGAGATATTGTTCTTCTCAAATGAGAATTTCTAAGTTTGTTTCCATCTCTGTGTATGCGTTCCTACATCTTTGTGGTTAAGTGGTTATTATTTGTGAATTGTAAAGATTAAGTTTATAGATGCAATGACTGATATAAGATTGGAGGTAAAAAAAATTTATGCTACAGTAGCAAATGTTGATTTACTTGATTCAGAAAAGGAATATAATGCATCCAGCAACCACAAATTGATTAAGTCTTTACTCATGAACTCAGCAATCCAATAAGTGTCCCTCACTCGGTGAAAATTATTAAATTTATGAATGCCATTGTGGTTGTGTGCATATGGGCATGTTTCTTGGACTTGGCTTGAATAGAATGCATTCAAGCTATACATATAAGCACCATTAAAAAGTTAATCAACATTTTCTTGGTTTTTAATATGTAAAATTTTTTTTTTCCTGGTACATTTTTGTGCTTCATAATAGCCCTTCCTATTAAAATGAGTTACCAAAGCCAGATTGGAATAGCATTTTGAATAGTACTCTCTTCTTCAACACTGTAAAGCTTCATAGGAAGGTTTCCAGCTGCAAACAACCCAAGCTCTGCATTGAGATCCTATCCTGTCATAAATCTTTATGGTGTTTTAAAACAAGAAATTTTAAATATTGTCTTTATTTCAGCTTTTTGCATTCATAGAAGACATAATGAGTCATTTCTATTACTTCTTTTTAATCAACTAAACCAAAAAAAATTGGAGAAGCAAAATTTCTTTTCATTCAATTTGGTCGAATAAAGTAAGTAATTGGACTTGTAAGTTGCTAAACTTACTATGCTCAGTGCACGCTTGTTGGTTTTAAAAGGATTAGCAATTATGCTTTTCTGTTGACTTTGGTCATCATATTTTACCCAGTGACCTTACCTGATTCTATAATGAAATCAATATTCCACTTTTCATTAATTCTACAAATGGACCCTTCGGAGTCGTTAGAATATCCAAGCTCATTTCAATCCTTTGACTAGAAAATATAATAGTTTCTCTAAATCTCTCTGTATTTTGATATTACTGATTATTTTTTGTAGAGAAAATTATACATATATTCATTAAGGTTTCTATAAGTAATCCTTTCTTTTTTGTTGTGATGCAGGTACATGGAAATGGAAAAATGTGTTACCCCTTTCCCCAAAGTAAAAAGTTCCAATGAAGTAGCAGGAGGGGAGTTGAAAAGGTTTCCAGATAGACTTTTTGCGTTGCCTCCACGAATTTCCAATGGATTAGTTGATGATGTAACCGCAGAGTCTTACCAAGAAGACAATAAACTTTGGAAAAAGCGTGTGAATGGCTACAAAAGGATGAATAGGTTAATTGGAACCCCAAGATATCGGAATGTGTTGGACATGAATGCAGGACTTGGAGGATTTGCAGCAGCCCTCCATTCACCAAATTCATGGGTGATGAATGTTGTGCCAATGATTGCAAAGAATACTCTAGGTGTCATCTATGAGAGAGGTCTAGTTGGCATTTATCATGATTGGTAAAGCCCTTCAAATATTTTCGTTGCATAACTTACGATCATCTCACTAGTCATAGCATTTTGATTTGCCTTTATTTTTGTTATTTGTTTAAATCAGCATTGCTCTGCTGCTATCTAAACATAATCAAGCGGTTCAACTTTGGAAAATATATATATGATCTGTTACTAATTGAAGTTAAGAATTGTGGTTTTGGCCTATGAACCATTCGGAACTTAGGAATTGGGAGAAAGGTGGAAATGAATACTTGAGGAAGTTCCTGTCGTAAACATTTGTTGTGAAAACATTAGAAAGCATGTCTATTCTCCAAGTTAAAGATACATCACTGCTGATACCGGAACTGTGCTTTATTTGATCATGCAATACCCTGAAAATCCATTTTGCTTCATTTGAATGACATTTTCATTTGCTGCTGTATTTTCAGGTGTGAAGGCTTCTCAACATACCCGAGAACATATGACCTTATTCACGCCGATGGAGTATTTAGCCTCTATCAGAACAAGTATGGCTTTTCATCATTATACTTGCAATAATTTTTGTTCCATTAAAGTGTTTTATTTTGTAGTCATCAAGGGTATTAATAATTATGGTTTTCTTTCTTCATAAGCATTTTTTCTCTGTGTTCTTCTAATTCCTGGAGTGATTTCCATCGCTTCTAATTTTTATCACATCTTTGGCAACGAAAACAGATGCAGTCTGGAAGATATACTTCTGGAAATGGATCGTATTTTGCGTCCTGATGGGTCAGCAATAGTGCGCGACGAGGTTGATGTTATAAACAGAGTAAGGAAAATAGTAGGAGGAATGAGATGGGATACAAAAATAATAGATCATGAGGATGGCCCTTTTGTAGCTGAGAAGATATTAGTTGTTGTCAAACAGTATTGGGTTGGTGGCAGCGCAGGAAACAGCACATCAAGTGATGAATAAAGCAGGAATCGTATTCATGGAAACAGAAGAACACATTGCAACTGATATACAGAACCAAATTACTCGTATGAAGGAACTGAAGAGTTCTAATATGTTGGGGCTGGCGTTGGTAAGCAATTATAGTTTTGAGATCAGTTATGACAAGCAAAAGTAAGTGTGTTTGGTATGAAAGAATTTCATTGATTTACTTGAAAGTCATTTCTAATTTCAAATTTTGTTGTTTGGTTTACATTTTTATAAAAATTTTAGAAATGTAAGAATTAAAAATGTGTTAAAATGATGTATTTATAAATTCAAACTAAAATGGTTTGATTTAAAATTCTAAATCTAAAATAGAAAGTTATTTATAAAATTAACTTTTATTTTTATTCATATCTTTTTGTTAAGGATATTTTAGTTATAATTTACAAATAGGTCTATTATTTTAAACATATTAAACAAAAATTTCACTTAAAAATTATAAAATTGATATGTTATACTAAACAATTGAATTGGATTTATAATTTCAATTCTTTATAGATTTCTTTCGATTTCTTTTACAAATAAAATTAAATTTATTTTCATTTAATACAGAATACGATTGAAAAGAAAGTCAATTTTTTTTTGGATTTTATTTTGGAGGGCAACATGTTCCGTTCATCTGCCAAAACAATGATGCAGAGATTCAAATTATATGGATGCCATAATGTGGGCGACTTAAATTTGAGGGGACTGAATGATGAAACTTGAATGATGACAAATTATAACAAGAGAGAGCTAATGACAACTAACAAGAAAATCTTTTTTGTTGGTTATAATTTTGCAAAGACTCAAAAAGCCAATATGATAAGTGGACCTGTAATGTCTCCAGATGCACCAAAGCAACAGCCTTCAGTGTTCGTATCACCAACAGCACAAGTCACACTCACACTCCACAACCAAAGTGCAGATTAAGATCAACCATCAAATTTTTTGATTGACCCAGAAAATCTTGGTCAGGGTGGCCTATGTGTTGTCTGCATTTGTGTTATCTTAGGATCAATTGAGTTGCCTAGCACTGAATTGGTGTCCCCAACTGCAGTAGGAAATCTTGGGTTGTTGAGAAAAAATTGAGAGGTGGGACTGTTGAGCTGATAATGCTGGAAACTGATGTAAATAGCAGTGTGACTCTGTCTGAACTAGACTCAAGGTTGTTGGTCTAGGAAGTCACTTTTGGTGGTGCTAACGATGCCCAAAATATAGTTGAAATCACTTTTCGTGCTACATTGACTCACAATCCATGCCTTCATCCCGTAGTCATTACTACAAGCTACAAAGAGACTTTGCACTTACTAAGCCCTTCCACGTTGTTACATTAATAGTTGCCATTACATTTTCATAAAAGTATAACAAGTAAAATCTGCCACATTTATCGTCCACATAGACTCTAAATTTGTGTCCACGTAGATGTTAATGTGGCGAGAAAATTTTCTTCTAAAATTGTCTATAAATATGTTGTGAATCTTCTTTTAAATGTATATTATATACATTTACCTTAAATATTGTAATTGACAGTATATGAAAAAGAGAATGAAGATGATGCAGATTGAAATTTTAACATTAATAATATGCCAATTTAAAAAAATAAAAAACATAAAAAATAAAATAACTGTTTGAAATATTGGGCAGCAAAATTACTGCCCAATTTGTGCCACGTGGGCACAAATTTGCGCCAAAATTGCCTCTATGTGGACGCAAAGCATGTCATTAGCGTCCACATGGATGCTAAAATTAGCTTCCACGTGGACGTTAATGTTTCTCCTCTCTATTTATGTTGATTTCTCTTTCCTCCTTATTTTCACCTGAGATTCACTTCAAATTTCATAGATTTCTCTGATTTTTAACAGCATATAGCTAAAGTAAGTTTTTATTACTTTGCATCATTGTCATTATTATTATAGTTATTGTCTAATTATTTAATTGTTGTTGTGAATTAGATAATTTTTAGTGAATTATAACTTATTTACGTGCAACTTGTATTTTTTATTATGTAGGGTGTTTTAATAATATATGATATTTGGGGACTAAATTATAATTTTACATAACAATAATTAATTTCGTTAACTAGGGACTTCGAACTAAAATTAAAATTCCTTGAAATATTTCATAGTATGTTTAGACGTAGAGCATCTGGTTATGGTAGACAAGACGCTCGACCCACATGAGGATCGACTCCTCTGCACCTCCTTAGGGGTCGTTGCCTGATTCGGCACCATCCCATATGCCATCGACAACCCCTCTCACCTCTCCTAGCCCTTCCCAGCTTTCGCCATAATTGTTCCATATGCCACTGATGGCCCCTCACACCTATCCCGACCCTTCCCACTTTTCGACGTCACTGTCACATGTGTCACCGCCTGTCCATCTCGCCACTCTGGTTTTCGTGCATGAGCTGACACTGCCTCTTTCGGCCATAGTGTCTGTCGCTCCGAACTTCGATCTGTCTAATGAGACATCAATGGCGAGTTTACATTGCCAGCTGACTAGCCTTGGCTCTACCCTACCGATCACTCGGGGCCTCATCCTCCACAGTTCAACTGCAGGATAATCACGAGGTTTTGATCTAAACACAATCTTTCATTTGACTCTACGAGCTAATGACAATTAAGTTATTTTTAATTTACTTTATATATATATATATATATATATATATTTCATTATTAAGTAATTTATTTTTTCTTTTGGATAATTATATAAAATTTGTAGATTGGAGTCTCACTTTAAAATTAGTCATTACTCCATACGGATTATTATATCATCACCCAATCCATTAGCCCTCGAATTTAAAAAGGCTAGCAAGGAATTAAAAGATCGATGGTATGAAGCATAGAAGGTACATATATTTAATTTTTAAATTTAATGTATAATTTTTTCTGTTAACTTTCATTTCCTAAGAATTTTTCTTTTTTTTACCAAAATTTCACTTGCGACCACATGACTCCTACAATGTCAAATAATGAAGTCAGAGAACAATGGAAAAAGTAGGCCAGTTGTAGGTACAACAACATATTCAAAAGGCGCGTACAACAAAGTGCCAACCCTAGTGGATCGATTTGCCGACTTGGGACGTATGACGTATTGGGAGATGTCAAAGTACCAAGCAAAATCAACAAAACAAAAGGCGAATCGTCTGTCACGACCATTCTTGCACACAAGATCGATCACGCACTGCCAGCACCGCCGGAGGATGGTACGTTTTTTATAATTTTTTCCTTACAAACTTCTTGTTTGTAATTATTTTATTTAATATTTCTTTTCAATTCAATTATTAATTTCCAACAATTTATTTAGCAGGCCGATTTCGGTCAGTCAGTTGGGTCTTTCGATATTTTCTTACGGACCCACACACGGTGCAGAGATCTAACCTAGTTCGTTGACAGGAGATCCGTGGAAGTTTATGTAATTTGTATTTCACAATCTTTTATTCATTAAGTCCATTTCTATATTAATGACATAGTTTTCTCAATAGGCATGCGCCCACTCCGCACTTAATCAGGTCTTCTGAGGGCAGTACGAGCTTGCAGAATCAGTGTGAGGCCTACATGGAGACCGTAGAGGGGTCTGCCCTGGAGAGTTTGTTTTTGGCATGGGGGCGTTGCTTCTAATTTTTTACCGAGTAGATTTGCAACCCACAATGAGACGACACAAACATAATAAAGATCAGCCAAAAAAACCAGCAGCTCCATACTCGAGTTGACATGTTAGAGCGTCATCAAGAGAACGATCGGTGATTTGCGGATCTCTAGCTGTAGATGGAGTTGTACTTTTCGCACACACGTTGATCCCAATGACTCCACATCTCACCAGCCACCGCCACCTCTGCCCCCTTATAGGATAGTCATATAAATGTACTTTTATTATTTGTATGTACATTATACGATTTCATATTTTATATATTATATTTTATTTTAATATTTGTTTTAATATTTTTTTATATTTTTATTTAATAAAAATTATAATATTATTTTTTTTATTTTGGGTCGAATTTTACAGTCTATGTGGGCTCGAATTATTTTATAGTCCACGTGGACTCTAATTTTTTATCGTTTTTACGTCCAAATTTTGTATGTTAAATGTATTTAGCGTTCAAATTTATGCATTTAGAGTTTTTGTACGCTAAATGCGTAGATTTTTTAGTGCACATTGTTACATTAATAGTTGCCATAACATTTACAGGAAAGTAGAACTTTAAAACCCGCTTATAGAGTAAAAATCTGATGAAGACAAGCAGCATCATGCAAAATTGGAGTAGGAGTGAATAGTTTCGTGTGAAAGCTCAACGGTTCGAACAACAACTACAATGGTTCTTTGGAAATTTTTAGTTATTTTAGTTTGTTTAGAACTCTTAAGGATTCTCAGTTAACTGGTTTGATTCAAAATCAAATTCTATGTTTAGATAAGTTAAAACTTCAGATTGTTATCACATTATCATTTAGCAATCCCTTTACTATAAAAAAAGGAACATGATTTTAACAATAAAGTTCATTTATTACTCTTATTTTTTTAGAACTTACTAGATGAGGTGGTATCAGAGCCTTGATTTTCTAAAGGTTTGTTCCGTCTAACAATGTCGCATAATCTCGTCGACGATGAACAGGGACCACCCACTGTTTGGAGACGACTCCACGAACATAGGACATCCATTCATAATATAGAACAACAGCTAGCCATAATTATAGGTCAACTACAAGCTGTATTGCAAGGTAATAACTACTAAAGAATTGAGGACCCAATTGCCAAGGAAGTTGCCCTACAAGACGACCTCAATTTAATTCCCCTGCAAGGATTGCAGAAGACCCCAACAATGACGAAGAATTTTTACAGAGAGAAGACTATCATAGGCAAGGGAGATGTGATCAAGGGTATAAGTTAAAGGTGGGCATCCCATCCTTTAATGATAATCTAGACATAGAAGGCTCTCTTGATTGACTAAAAGAAGTAGAGAGTTTCTTCGGTTATGTTAATATTCCTGATGAGAGGAAGGTGAAGTTGGTTGCTTACAGATTAAAGGAAGAAGCATCAATATGGTGGACTCAGTTAAAAAAAAGGAGAAGAGAAGGTCGAGCTCTCATAATATTTTGGAAAAGAATGAACACCTACTTGGAGGCGATTTCTACCTCCTAACTATGAGTAGTACTTGTTTGATGCTTATCACAATTATGTCAATGAGAAGCTCAAATTTTTAAAACTTTTTCCTCAATTTGAATCCATTGTTAAAATAAAAATAAAAAATAATTTACATCTCTTTTATAAAGTATACCCGGGAAAACAGTTTACAAAACATCATACATACGCGGAAGCCAAAACATTTTTACACATTTATATACAAATGTACAATACAAAGCTGAAACCAAAATCCTGGAGCCAGACCTTAAAAATCAAGTCAAATATGCCTCTGATCACCAGTAATCCAGTCAACGGCAGCTACCTACGATCTGCACAACAATTCAACATTCAAACAGGTGAGTATTCACAAATACTCAATAAGTGGCAATCAGAATATTGAATAAGTGAAGTCCAGGGGAACAGCACGAGATCATGCTGGATGAATACGAGGGCATGTTCAACAGCTTTCCCAGTTGACACGTCAAGTCAAACCAAACACGAGTTGTGTTGATATAACACAAACCCAAGTAACACGATCGTGCTACCGTAGAGCACGAGGACGTGTTCGTCAGATTTCCATAAGTTCCAACAACACAAAGGCGTGCTGGTCAGCACGATGGTCGTGCTGAGCTACTGTTTTGGTACATTAAATTCTATTGTCATTCAAATTTCAGCAAACAAGTTTCATGTATATTCAAACATGCTCAATATACACTCTTAACCATATCAGCAGTGTTTACACAACCAAAACACATATACCACACTTGTTTGCAATAAATCATCATTAAGTACCAAAACATACCAATACACAATACATATGAAATCCATCATATCAATCCAGCATTCAAGTATAAACAACAGTAAAATCATGCCATAATGAATGCCCAATGTCTCGTGTATGCAAATGAATCACACGCACACACATATGTGAACGCCCACGGCCTACATCCTTCGGCATCTCGCCGGCATTGAGCGTCTCACTTGGAATCATCAGGAATCTCTCAACTGACTCTTCTGGAATCTCTCAACCGACCTGCCAGGAATCCCTCAACTGACAGTGTGCATTACACGCTAAGTAATCTATAGGTCCAACCTACTAATCCAACCCAGTGTCACAAATCATGCAACACCAATGAATATATGCACTCAAATGGCCTTAATAAACACATGTATGCTCATAACAAAGCAAATCTCATGCTTTCATATGTCATAGCAAACCACATGCTAATATGTATACACAATGATAACCATAAGCCAACATACAATCAATCCGGCATATAATCCAACAGATCATACAAATCATAAAATCATGCTCATATAAATCACAAGCTAGAAATCTCATCAAGTTTATCATATTAATTCAACATAACCCACATATGAGCATTCACATATTTGTTTTTTAATTATCAAGCTTTTTATCTTTTCTTCTTTGTTTCATTAATCTTTAAGTATAAAGATACTTAAGTAGGATTAATATTACAACTATACGAATAACTCGTACATATATATCGTTGTAATTGGAAACTACTTACCTCGAAATACGTGCAAACCTAGCACCGCTTCACCGCCGACTAATCTCTCGGCTCCCGATCGCCTAGATCCTCCTAGACAATCAAACAATCCCATAAATTAATCATTCAATCCACTCCTAATACCTCCTTCAACTTTAATCCATATTCCTCTAATTCCAACAACTAACAACAACTGTTAAACCACAAACCAACCATAATTCAGCAAGATTCATCCTCAACTAATCAATATAAAGTTGAATTCTTACCATAGTTGACTTGGATGCTTAATTCTTGCAAGAATTTAGTGTTTCTCGCCTCTCACAAGATTCTGAACTTAGGAACAGGGTTCTTGAATTGAGCTGCTAGCTTGTTTCCTCTGTTTTACAAATGAATTGAATCAAAACAGAATACTAATATAATTTCAGTCAACACAACCTCAAGCACGGGTCGTGTCATTTGGTCGTGTCGTGCTTTTCTTAGCACGTGGTTCTGTTTCATCATGCACGGTGTCACTCTGCAATTATTTCGACACGAGTCGTGCTAATTTCTCAGGTACAAGCATGATGTCGTGCTCTTCAGCACCCATGAGCACGAGGGTGTGCTCATGACTGTGCTCACTGCAATTTTCTGTAGGATTTTTTGCACGTAACAGAATTGATTCGATTTGCTTATGTTTTAAGCTATTTTCCATATAACTTAATTCGCATAAATTCCAGGACATTATAATTCTCCCCCACTTAGAAAATTTTGTCCCCAAAATTTAAAATGGATCAAATCGCAAAGGATTTGCATTATGGTACATTTCTAAACCTAACATATCATCCCAATGCTTTCAATTACAGCAACATAGTAGCACAACTTGCACAACACCAGACTTGTAAATCCTGAAACGTACCAGTAATCAACAGCGTAAAGCTTCCAACTCATTGCATCACCAATCTACGCTCTTTCCTTCAATTCCACACATTACACTAAGTTAAGTTTCTTACTTAACTTATAATTACAACGTCAATTCCACATCTAACATCAGATTGAAACCTCAAACTCGTAAAGATTGAATCATACCTTAAGATACTGAAGTCGAGTTTGGAAACAAATATGGGTACTGTCGTCTCATATCTGACTCAACCTCCCAAGTCGCGTCTTTTGGCGAATGAAATCTCCATTTCACCAAAACCATCAGAATCTCACGATTCCTCAATCGTCTCCACTGTCGGTCTAAAATCTCAACCGGCTTCTCTTGATAGTTTAACTCCTCTAAAATCTCTATCTCATGAGCTCTCAACACGTGGCTAGGATCAGATCGATATCATCGTAATATCGAAACATGAAAAACATCATGTAATCGAGATAACTCAGCTGGTAATCTCAATCGATATGCAAGTTGTCCTAATCTCTCGGTAATCTCATATGGTCCGATATACCTAGGAATCAACTTGCCACGTCTTCCAAATCTAATCACACATCTCTATGGCAAAACCTATAAAAATACTCTGTCTCCGACCGCATACTCTATCTCTTTGTGACGTCGATCGTAGTAACTCTTCTAACGATCCTGAGCTACTTGCATACATTTCTTCACTATATTCACTTTATCTAGGGTCTGCTGAATTAACTCTGGTCCCTCAATCTCTCGCAAACCCTCTACATCTCAATATGTTGGACTCGGATACCATCTAGCATATGGAGCCTCATAACTTTTCATGCCAATACTCGAATGGTAGCTATTATTGTATGCAAACTCAACCAAAGGTAAATGATCATCCTAATTACCATTGAACTCTAACACACAGGCTCGGAGCATATCCTAAACTATCTGAATCATCCTTTTCAACTGACCATCTGTCTGTGGATCGAAAGCCGTGCTAAATCTCCATTTCGTGCCCATCGCATCCTACAAACTCTGCCAGAATCGCGATGTGAATCGAGGATCCCTCTCAGACACTATCAAAGTAGGAACACCATACAATCTGACGATCTCAGCAACATACAAACCAGGCAGTCTATCCATCATATAATCCTATCGAATAGCTAAGAAATGAGCTAGTTTTGTCAAATGATCTACTATCACCCAGATAGCATCATGTCGTCATAACGTCCCTCGTAATCCAACCACAAAATCCATGGTCATCTTCTCCCACTTCCACTCGGGAATATTAAGTGGTCTTGTAACATCCTAAATTTTTAATAAAATACGAAATAATAAATAAAAATACGTAAAAATGTACAAAAAAATTTTGCGAATTATTTTAATTAATAATTCGGTGAATGATATAAAAAAATTTAAGAATTAAAAATCGGAAATGTTTAAAAATCGGAAATGTTTAAGTCGATCGGTAAAGGAAATATTAAGTCATTCGGGTTAACCAACGCTCCAGCAGCATTCATGTCCTTAATGAACAAAATTTTCCAGCCTTATCTTGATACTTTTGTAGTCGTCTTTATTGACGATATTCTTATCTATTCCCAAAACCGAAACGAACATGAAAACCATTTGCGAGTGGTATTGCAGATATTGAGAGACAAATAGTTGTATGCAAAGTTTTCGAAATGTGAATTCTGGTTAGAAGAAGTGGCATTTCTCGGCCATGTGATTTCTAAA